>CAJDSM010026357.1:4007-20624 GCA_903981925.1 Ostrea lurida | reverse complement strand
TTTGTAAAATTCAGGTCTCTTGCACCCCTGGGCCTTGGGGGTGGGGCAAAAACTGCCCAAAAGTGACCAATTTTCAAAATCTTCTTCTTAAAAACCGCACATGTTTGAGAGAACCAATGCATAGTGATGTAGAGCAGGAAGGCCTTTACCAAAATTAAATTTGGTTGATCCCCGGGTAGGGGTTGACCACAGGCGCGGGCCAAACTGGTACATAGTGTTATTTATAAACTTGAAAAGCATCTTCTTTAATCCTATTGATATAATATGAAACTAATGGATATTTTGAATGAATAGAAGCCTTTTATCAAAATTGTTAAATTTCATGATCCTAAGGGGTAGGGGTTTTAGTATTAGGGTGGGGCCAAAATGGTCATTGATGAAATGTGTAACAAGTTGAACATTTTTAACTTCTTCTTGATAACCACCAGTCTAATTCTTTTCAAATTTGGCATGCAGCATCTTGGGACAAAGGGGACATAAATTATAAATTTCAGGTCTCTTTGCAACCCCTGGGGCCTTGGGGGTGGGCCAAAAGTGACGCATTTTCAAAAATCTTCTTCTTTACACCGCACATGTTTGAAGAGAAAGAAACCAAATGCATTAGTAATGTACAGCAGGAAGGCCTTTACCAAAATTTGTAAATTTGGTGATCCCGGGGTAGGGGTTCTGACCTGGGGGAGGGGGGGGGGAAACTTGGGATATTGTTTATATGTAAACAACTATGAAAAGCATTTTTCAGTGCTATTGATATTAATGTGAAGTAAATGAATATTTGGAATGAGAATGGAGCCTTTATCTAATTTATACCCTGCAACAAGTGGGAGGTGGGGGGTTGGGGTGTTACTGGAATCAGATTGTCTGTCCATCCGTCTGTAGACGAACATGGTTCCCAGACTTTTAGTGTTAGCCTTTCCATCTAGAAGTCACCATATCATGCACTATGGTCTCACCATTGGACAAAGGTGTTCCCTATTGAATTTTGGGGTCAAAAGGCAAAGGTCAATGTGCACATGGACATCAAAGTAGCATTATGGTTTCCGGGTTCCAGAACATATACCTTTCTACCTAGAGTCACTATATCATACATATGTACTACTCATGAGACGAAATGTTCTTTATTGAATTTTAGGTCAAAAAGGTCAAAGTCAAGTCACAGACATAAAGTAGCAATATGGTTTTCATTAAATATTCTTGAACAATCGTGTGAGATTGACATGAAAGCTTCAATTTAGTGGGAGATTCAAGTTTGTTCAAATCATGACCCCCGGGGTATGATTGGCCCCAATAGGGATCAAAGTTTTACATATGATTATATAGGGAAAATCTTTAAAAATCTTCTTCTCAAGAACTACTGCGGAAAGCTGAAATTTATATGAAAGCTTCCTGATATAGTGGAGATTTCAAGTTTGTTTAAATCATGACCCCCCGGGGGGCCAGTGGGGCGATCAAAGCTTTACATATGACTATATAGGGACTTAAGGATAGTCATCAGGAAAGGGCGTTCTAAGTTTTAAGAACTTGTGCCCGATCCTTTTGTCTATACCATCTTGACAATAAAATATGTTCAATTCATAGGGAAAATCTTTTAAAATCTTCTTCTCAAGAACCACTGGGCCAGAAAAGCTTCCTGATATAGTGAAGATAAAAGTTTGTTCAAATCATGAGGGGCCACAGTAAGGGATCAATATTTTTTATGCAAATATATAGGGAAATTCTTTTAAAATCTTCTTCATTGAACCAGACGAGTGAATATTTACCTGAAAGCTTCCTGATATGGAGAGATTTAAGGTTGTTTAGATATTACCTACCCCCCCCCCTTCTGAAGGTTGGTGCATAGGGCCACAATAGGGGATTAAAGTTGCTACTACTGCTCTTCTCAGTGAAGCAGTGCTCAGGTGAGCGATGTGGCCCATGGGCCTCTTGTTTAAAAACAAATCGGATCGAAAGGGAATTTCAATCCATTCGATAAAATTCAATAGTAAAACGTGTAAGTTTTAACATTTCCATAATTTAAGATAGAACAAATGTCTCGAACTTCAGGAATATAGTAACGGAAATCTTTACATCATAATGATTTTCCTCCACCGTTGAGAAGTAAGGAAGGACATACAGACAATAATAATGAGAGAGTTAGATTAGAAAGATTCATATGGAAACCCATTACAATATGAAATACAGTTATAGGTATCATACTATTTCCGAATAATAAAGGCACAGTCTGTATAGAAAAATGTTATACTGGCCAAAATGAATCAGTTGATGAATATATTTTAAAATTAGCATATCATGTCTGTGATACGTATTGAAAATTTCTACATGTCTTTGCAATCCTATTTTTGCATTATTGTGATGCATGTGCAGGCCATAGGTAACTATATCGCTTAGGTTTGAAGTTTATATTATAAAATCATTATTACATTCTATGTAATTGCTTGTTGCATTGCACAAATATTTGTTTAGTGGTATATAGCCGGGCTAAGCTATATACTTTTACTTTTCAAGAGTTAATTCGAACCCAAGCGATATAATTGCCCGAGGTGCCGCAATTATAGCAAGATTATATTTTTGTGATCTGTGATTTTATAAGACTCTCAATTTGAGATGTTACAATACGCGGTCATGATGCTACAAATGTACATGACTACATGTATTATATCGTACAAAACATTCCAGACTGTTTATAAGTTTTGCATGGGATATGTGAATGTTGTTTAGAACGATATTAAGTTTTGATTGACAGGTTCATATACCAGACGATCTAAGAGAGTCGGTTAGGACTAGAGCTAGACAGGTGCAGAGAGAGACAATGCCTATTTCACTGCCAGTCATTAAAGAGGTAAAAAGGTTCTGAATAAATTATAAATCTATCATAAAACAGTTTAACAAGCTTGAAACGCCTTAAATTTCCCACTATATTTTTTATGGTTTAGGTTGTGATACGTGACAAAATCTCCGAGGCACAAAAGAACCCGGATCTGAAGAAATTCGTGGAGAGGTGTGTGGAACTTTTGTGGATGTTCGCGATTCATGATCCGCCCCTCCAATTGGAGTGGGCTCGAGTGGGCGACTTGGTAAGCAGCCATCTTAAATTGTACACCGACACCGGAAACAGAGTAGGATTCAACGTGTGGCCGACTTTACGGCAGTTCCGGAACGGACCCGTGTTATGTAAGGGTGTAGTGCAACCGATGTACTGATGGAGTTGTATTTTATTCTGTAGAGTCTACTTGCATTTATTGTGATTATTTCCGTTTAATAAATCATTACTCCATATCTATCTTTGATGTTGCGTGTTGGGGGTACATGTATGTGATATGGTTGACCTCCCGGGAAAGTTGTAGTTACAGACTTCGTAAATAGACAGCTGAAGGCTACCTGAGGAAGCCCGCTATTTTTTCTTTCAGATTCCTGATTTTACTGTACCCATATATACCCCAACAAATCGTTAGACAAGTTAATTTTGATGCAAAGCATGGAATCGGCCACTAAAATTTTTAATTCTAAGGTATCCCATAGAAGCATACAGAACGACCAACGTATTTTTCCCACGCTCTTCTACATTAAAATCCTAAACTCGCCCATAGATGTCTAAGGCAAATTGCAATGAAGAAACTAAATTGATTTACAAAATGTTGATGATATATGCAAATGAAGATAATATGATTATTAGAGATTGCAGAAACCCAACATGCTTCAGTTTTGAGGTTAATGCTAGGCATACCCCGGATACATAATGCTAAGCATACCCCGGGTGTAGATGTCGCATGATGATGACGATATTATTTGCTGGACTGGTTATGCTGTCCGCGACTCTGATTCAACTCCAAGACAACAATTCTGTGAAATATTATTCCAATCCATGCATTCAGTAAAATGTTATGGCCCGGACAATGTAAAAAAAACACTATGTGCATTGCGACCTTGACCTTTGATCATGGCTCAAGATCTTGAAACTTGCTTAGGTCCAAAACAACAAATCTGTTAAATATTATTTCAATCCATAAACTCCGTTAAAAGTTATGGCCTGGACAATGTCAAAAACCACTATGTGCATTGCGACCTTGACCTTTGATCATGGCTCAAGATCTTGAAACTTGCTTAGGTCCAAAACAACAAATCTGTTAAATATTATTTCAATCCATAAACTCCGTTAAAAGTTATGGCCTGGACAATGTCAAAAACCACTATGTGCATTGCGACCTTGACCTTTGATCATGGCTCAAGATCTTGAAACTTCCTTAGGTCCAAAACAACAAATCTGTTAAATATTATTTCAATCCATACACTCAGTTAAAAGTTATGGCCTGGACAATGTCAAAAACCACTATGTGCATTGCAACCTTGACCTTTGACCAGCGACCTTGGCTTAAGATCATGACACTTTCTTGGGTCCAGGGCAACAATTCTGTGAAATATTATTCCAATCCATGCACTCGGTAAAAAGTAATGGCCCGGGCAAAGTTTAAACCATTATGTGCATAGTAACCTTGGCCTTTGATCAATAACCTTGGCTCAAGGTCATGACACTTTCTCGGGTCCAGGGTAACGATTCTGTGAAATATTATTTAAATTTACGGAGGGTGTCAGAAGTTATGGCCCGGACAAACTATTTCGGCCGGACGCCGTACGACGGACGGACAACGCCATAACATAATACGCCCCGTCTAAAGACGGGCTTATCAAAAAACCACCCAATATTTACAGTTCTGTTAGAATCGAATTCAACAAGAAATTTCTTAGACCAATCTTTTTTATGTTCTAAATCATTGGCAAGTGATTCAGTAACATTTGAAATATCATTTTCTACAATTGCAAATATAGAGGATCTTGAATGAGTGCTTATGGCATATGGAATTTATGAAATGAGTTACCGGATTTAATATTTCCCGAGCCTTGGCGAGGGAAATATTTAAATCCGGTAACGAATTTCTTAAATTTCATATGCCATAAGCACGAGTTTAAGATTCTATTTATCACACAACGATCATTAAAGGCATATTTTGATTTACTTTCTATTTCACAATCCAAATTTTTCGCTTTGTTATTGTTTGACGTCGTCAATTCGATTGTGACGTCGTCTACAACGTCACGGTTTGAAGAAGCTGGAGATTTCTGTTACACTTATTTTCACTTCATAAAAGACATAAAATGCCCTAGGAATGATCTCGGTGACAAAACAAGTCTATTACCATCAAAGGTTTACAGTTTCGAAGGCTGATGTGCGTTGAGTTTTCAATTGATTGACCCCGTGATTGACTCACCTAATTTGCATTGCTTCATGAACCTCAGCTACGAGTTCATATCGTTTTTCCGAACCCGTGTTATGAACCCCCGGAAACAGTACAGTTGTGTGATAAATAGAGGATCTTGAATGAGTGCTATGGCATATGGAATTTATGAAATGAGTTACCGGATCTAATATTTCCCGAGCCTTGGCGAGGAGAATATTTAAATCCGGTAACGAATTTCTTAAATTTCATATGCCATAAGCACGAGCTTAAGATTCTATTTTATCACACAACGATCATATAAAGGCATACTTTGATTTACTTTCTATTTCACAATCCGAAATTTTCGCTTTTCGCTTTTTATTGTTTGACGTCAATTCGATGTGACGTCGTCTGCAACGTCACGGCTTTGAAGAAGCTGGAAATTTCTGTTACACTTATTTTCACTTCATAAAAGACACAAAAATGCCCTTGGAATAACTCGGTGACAAAAACAGTGTCTTTTACCATCAAAGTTTACAGTTTTCGAAGCTGATGTGCCAGTTTTCAATTGATTGACCCCGTGATTGACCTACCTAATTTGCATTCTTATGAACCTCAGCTAACGAGTTCATATCATTTTTCCGAACCCGGGTTATGAATAACCCGAAAACATACAGGTCGTGCAAACAGTACAGTTGTGTGATAAAAAGAAATATCAACAAGAAGTCGTATATTATTATCTAAATCTTAAGAAATATAATCAGTATACAAAAGAAATTAAAAAAAGTCAAAGTATAGATCCCCAATGTACTCCAGCGTTTACCATAAAACGTCAATCCAACCCAATACATCAGAATTTAGATAGATGCTCAAACCGGTTTGTTTTGAATATGACTCCAAACAAACTCAGAACAAGGCCGTAACCAGGGGGTACCCCCTCCCCCTTTAAAATGGAAATGCTGAAACCTCTCAAATTTAGCTAAAAACTGGACCCTCTACCACAGTCCATCCTGGACCCACTGGGGGGCCTAAAGTGCCCCCAGACCCAATGGGAAGGCTAACACCTCCTAGATGTCGGGAGATTCGGGGGTCGCCCCCGAATCCCCTACCAGCGCCCGTCCTGGATCAGCTGGGAGCATAAATGGGCCCCCAGACTCCTCAGGGGTAATTCGCCTCTGGGACCCCCTACCAGGACCATCTGGGGGCCTAGAGCAGTTCCAGAATAGAAATTCCTGGTTGTACGGCCCTGCAGAAGCATACTATAAAACCCACGGAGTATGTACTCCATTTCAATATGGGAACGATTTGATACGGAGTCTGAGTTTGAAAACGTGCTAAAAAAAGTTTTATAACCTCCAGGTCCATGTGTTTGCCCAACTAAAATTTGTTGTTCGTTATCTTCACATTTCGTTTATAAAATTTGAATATAATTAATATTTTCAGAGCTGAACACTTCATTATCCCGATCCATTTTTAGTAATTTTCTTTATTGAGTGACTGAAGTCTGTGTATATAAATTGGCGAAGTTAACAATGTGTTAAACGTAATAAACCCCCCCCCCCCAATCCAACAATATATACAAAGAAGAGTGTAGGGTAACACGGACCTCCAACAAAAACAGAGACAGAATTAGTTGCCATGGAGGAGTAAGCTTCCTCTGCTGACCGGTCACACCCACCGTGAGCCCTTAGTCGAAACAAAGTAAACGGGATTACCCGTCGTCAAATCTAGTAGGAAAATGACAGTCTAACAAAGGGTATGAAACAAATCAGTCAACATATGACTTAGTGATAATTTGCAATCGCAAACAAAGTCATTAATTAATATACATGTATATCCGCTTGGTTGTCAACAACACGAATTAAGACATACCTATAAAACGTGAACATGCATTTTATTTCATACTTGTAAACATTTGTAGACTGGTTTCAATACACAATTTTCATGAGATGTCAACGATGTACGATATCTGTAAAAAAAAAAATTAAAATTAAAATATCATTTCATGTATATGAAATGTTCAAATGGCAGATATGCATTGAATCGTTTTAAATCGATTTGACAAAGAAAATATTGAATTATTGATACAACAAGTATTCAACATAATGGCAGATCTATAAGGTTTTACAACACACACACCCCACATGGTTCCCTCTCAGCTGATGTACTTATAAAGATTGGGGGGGGGGGGGTATTTTTATTCTTATGAAAATCTTACACCAATATATTGGCCCAAACCTAGCACCAAAGATCTCGACATAACCGCGAAAGAAAGTCTAAAGCTATTTAAACGAAAATGGTATGAAATGCAAAGTCTATAGAGTATCTAATAAATACGCCCTACAAAGTTCAAAAGATATTGCAGATATCAATTTTTCTTACAGGTAGGACAAAATCAAAATTCGGAAGTTACAAGGTCAACAACATTGATACGAACAGAAAATGTTGCATACATGAAACATGAAAGATATCTTACTCGGATTCACTCCCCTTCAAAAGTTCTAAAAATTGGGTTACCCTCCGAGGTCATAAGGTCAAAGATCATGGTATAAAAAGTAAGGCTTTGCTATAAAGAATCTATAATATATAAAAATAAGAAAGGCCTTCCTTAAAAAGTTTACAAGTTACTGTAAAGGGCTTTAATTTCGTGGGGCTAAAATTTCGCGATATTTATCCTTTAGCATTTCGCGATGGTTTAAATTTCGATAGTAAATATTCTAAGCTTAAATCATGTACACAAATACTATGAACAGCACTTCGTGGTGGTTTTATTTTCGCTATGTTCGATAGTTGATATGATCGCGAACATAGCGAAAATAAAACCCACGCGAATATTTCCTCCTTTACAGTATTTCGAAATTAAAGATTTTCTTAAAATTATGTGAAACACCAAGGTCAACGTGTCAAAGTGAAACTTTGGAACAAGAACAAAGGTCTTGTCACAAGAACTGCAAATATGAAACCCCCATCACGAACCATTCTAAAGTTAAAAGCAAAGTTAAAGTTTCAAATTACTGCAGCTCTCTGGCAAAATATTGGGGACAGACCAGAGAGACAAAGACGGCACAGGTTGAATCCTGTTGTGTTCTTGCATCGCTGTCTCAAACTAAATTTGAATATAAAACAAGGAATCCAATGCTCACAAATCCGGGTCACAAATGATACCCTCGCTCTAAACTTAATAAAAGCTGTCAATATAGTTGTTTCTAGGCAAACAGGAAGTAGATGTCCGATGGATCTGAAAATGCATCTCACAATGCACCATACCTATATACAAAATAATTAGTAACCTGCGATATATATAGTTGCTGGGAATTATGTTACGAAATATGGCTACCACACGTATGACGTACGGAATGACGGGAAAACGGGCATGGGTAAAACAGTATACCACCCCACCCCACCCCACCCTCTCCTTTGGAGCGGGAGTAAAAATTTTCTTAATATGTTTCAGACAGACGGACGCAGTCAGAATCGCTCACTTAATTCCCAGATCAAGAGAGCTATCGAATGGATATTTTTTTTCATTTGGGGCTCTCAAACCCCTCTTTGGAAAAATTACCAAACTTCGGTCACAACCGCCCGCTTTTAGAAAATTTTATGAATCCGCCCCTGCAACCCGCCCTTACCCTGGGCATATAAACAATGTCTATTCAACAAGAACAACTTACCTTTAAGATAGCGTCGCTTGTTCATGATTTGCAGGTTTTGCATTTGCATACTGAGGAACATTTGCACTCCGACCCGCAGTTACATTCCGTTTCCGTGCAAACGCACGTCACAGTGCATGTTTTGCACGCGCATTCGGTGGTGCCACACTGACACGTTTCTCCACATTCGCAGGCTCCGTTAGCACAGGTACACTTAATTTCTGTAAAATTGACATGAAATTAAGAAAAAATTGCAGATTTCGTCATTACTATGGAGAGCCTTCTAGTAAATTCGGATAAAAAGCTCTACAGAGCTTGTGTTGGCTGTTTATAGGTATATAGTACCGACTTTAAAATTTACTTACCTATTCAAATTTTACGAGATCATTTAAACTATTTTGTACATGATTAAATAATAATTGACCAAATCAACTTTTTTTTTCGCTCGTGTTCTAATAGTGAAAAATCAAATTTCTAATTCAATTGCGATTAGGGAGGTACTTGAAGACTTACCAGTTGGCATTATGAATATGGAGCTCTTCAGACTGTTTACTAATATATTTCGGGTGTTTCTCGTGGTCTACGACATCTGAACTGGATCAAGTACTATATAGGAAAATGGTTCAGTGCCGTGTGCAAAGACGAGGAGATGGGTGCAAAATTCTCACAATAACCCTGGGGTGAGGAAAAATTGGATAACAAGACATTGACAACGTGTCGCTGCAGAGAACGACTTCACTGAGCCATTACGACGATAGCCGTTGTGATAAATTAATTACAAGGTACACATATTCCGGCTACTCATTCTGTTCTCTATCTCGATATTCAACCAAAAAGTTTCAATTGCAATTTAGGAATACAATAGTACACGTGTATGTTTATTTATTTATTTTCATTACTATTATCATTGGGGGGGGGTATTATAATAAAGTTTCTTATGTTTGATTTTGACCTTTGTATTTGGGAGAAGGCCCACATATGCTATGTCTATTGCCCAATCTTTTTGAGTTTATCAATAAAAGGTGTTTAAGGTTGATCCATCCTCATGTGATGTCAGGTGTTGCAAAAATCTTAATTACATTAATCTTTTTGCATATGATTGAAATATTTTTCAGAGGAATTTTATTCACTGGATGTTAGAAAAAATCTGGTAAACTATTGATAGTGAAAAAGTTTGTATTTTCCATACATAATCAATTATTTATAAAGAGAATAATATTGTCAAGGGCAATAACTCCACTGCTTGAATTTCTCTAGACTACCATATGATTCCCTGATGTCCACCTTTGATTTATACATATTTATGAATCAACAGTTTTTATAAATTGTTGACATTTCTAAGAGTCATTTTCATTTATTTTTTGTTATTCCGTTTTACAAAAATATGCGATTTTCTGATGTTGACCTATGTACCATCTAGCATCGTAAAAAGGGTGGTAACATACACTTTTTTTTCGTTATTAATTAAATTAAACTATAAATAAGTGTCAAAAGAAAGAATTGTAAGATCTGAACACATAATTTCCTCAACATTACGAAGTTGGGATCCTCCTTAATTAAATGAAAAGACGCGCATACCCTCGCTCTTCGTCAAAAATATAGTAGCCCTACATGTAAACGTAATCAACAATAATATGAATTAATCTTTTACACTATTAGTTAGGTATATGGACTCATATTCCCTGTCAAAGTTTATATTCTCCCGAGCCGCCAGGCGAGGGAGAATATATACTTTGACAGGGAATATGAGTCCATATACCCTGCAAGAATCCATATAACGAATATGTACTACTGCAGAGGCGATCAATTTGAAAATTGAACAATCAAAGAGAGGGGGGAAAAAGGAAAAGTTAAGTGATGAAAATCTTAATTTATTACAATATTTATCCAGCATTTCAACTAATAACTTTAAAGATGAACAATTGTATTTATTTCTTAAATTTCAACACTGCATTTAATGTGAAAAAAGTTGTAAAATCTATGCATGTTGCGTTTAATATTAGCCTAAATCAAATGGTCCAGCCGCCTTGGACTATGACGTCACAAACGGTAAACTTGTTTACAAACATGCAATCGTATTATTGTTATTACGTCATGAAGCAAGAGTTTTGATAATGATTATTAAGTAAGTAAACGTAATTTCACAACTAATTATTGAAAATACTCAAACTATAAAAGTATATAAATGCAAAAATAAACGATTCATTTACGAAGGCGGTTAACTATGGAAGCCATTTTGTTACCCATCTATTCTTGACAGGGTATATGGCCTCATGTACACGGCTTGTCGTCCAATCAAATGTCTCAGTTTTTCTCTGCAGTAGTACATATATTCACCATCGCAATAATTTCAGAGACTGCTAGTACATTGTATATTTTGCTGACGTTCATGCACAATTTTTAAGTTTTTAAATAAAGAAGAAAAAAGCAAAACTATCCACAGCAAATACAACAATCTACCTTCCTGAAAAATTGAAAGAATGCGCCACACTCTTTGTCCTGGGCGTACTTGTTGATGTTGACGTTTGTCTTAGCATTGCTGAGAAGAAAGCCAATTAGTGTCACACAGATCAATGGAGCCGACACGAATTACGTTGCATGCTCTTACGTCATTTATCCTTCTTGTCGCGGTATAGATAAACTCACTAAGGAAACTGTGCCTTTTTGCCTTTGGATGTCTTAATATTTCAATGCTAGCTTTATTCGCACTTCCATTGAGAAGATTAACTCAATGCTTGCACAGGGGCCGCTATTTTGAATTTTCCGGTCGCTTTTATTGTCATTTTGTATAACGTCACAATAGACTTTTTCTAGTAAAACTCTTTTGTCTTTGTCCTCATCGTTGTCAACATTGCCGCATCACATTTTAACAATTTACATGTAAGTGCTTTTACATTATGATTTTGTAAACAAAGTAGCAACAGTGTTTTGTAGTTGGTTTTTCATTTTATTAGTTTTTGTAGATTTTGGTAGCGTTATTTTTTCAAGAATTTAACACCCCACCCCACCCTTCTCCTTTGGGATACAATTTTCATTCACTGAAAGTCTCTCTAGATATTGTAAATAAAGCCATAAGATTGGTCTGTTACAAATGTAACGTAAACAATCATTTGTCCGTATAACAATCCCTCACAGCAATGTGAAATTTCTTTCAATTTCCCCATTTTAAATCAAATTCCCCATCGGGGCCATCACTCAATTGTATCAAAGTCTTTTCATTCATTATAATCACGGCCTGCCTGTAAGGTCGCTATTTTTAACTCTTTAGGGGTTAAAGGTGTGCTTGCACAGAAAACAAATGTGCTCCTGCACATTACATGCATTTGTTAGTGTCTGTCGTTAAAACCTCTGTAAGCCATTGGTTTAATGTATTATTTGATTGTCTTGCTCATTGCTCATCAACGTCAAGTAATAAAGTCGTCAAATTACAATATCCGTCGCCTGACCCATTGTCAGATACTCGTCTTGAACAACTAAAAGTAACTTGAATTCTGATTTCCTTCATCCTCTAAAAACCCTCTTTGAAATGCAACTTTTACATTCAACTGAACCTTATCATATGTACATAATTTTCCCTTACCAAATATATCCCTACCACGAATACAGTTTACATTTTTAGATTTATGTGAAAATCGGTAAGTGCTTGCTAAAATTCGTGGTTTTATTCGTTGTCATGGCAACGAATCCAGGAAAATTGAGCATTAGTTATTTTTTTTAAAAAGGGATAGATTCATTATGAAAGTATACCATGTAGAAAAAGTACCATTACAGAAAACGCATTCCCCAACATAGCTTCTGTATCCTACATGTAGAAAAATAATTGATTTTCACAAGAATTTGGGAATCTGTAACTAAGGAAATGAACTTCCTTGGATGACAGGCCAATAATGTGTCTAAATCATTTTTAATTTTGTTTTAGCATTCAGTAGGATAAAATTAATAATATATTAACAACGTTGGGATCTTTTTTTTTTAGAAGATGATCGCTTGCTGGTTTTGACTCTTTAACAAAAACGGTAGTGCCTCAGTCATTTATTCAGGTCATGGTGTGTATGTAACATGTGTATGGCCTAACTAAACAAAGTGTGTTCCGACTTGCATTACGTTTCTTGCAACCCCAATACCAATACCGGTATGGTTCCGAGATAATATTTCTCGTATATAAGGTCAAAGATATGCAGAATTTAAAAAGAATTGGTTATGACTTATCTTTAAAAATGCTGTAAAGAGGTTTTCTGATTTAATACGTTTTGAAAAAGAAAGTGAATGAATATGAAACCCGAAAAAAGTGGACAATTTCATAATCTTTTAGTAGGTTGGCCCGTTCTTTCACAAATTACATTACCTAAAGTTTGTATCTAAATTTGTTCTTCGTTCCACGATAAATCCCACTGGACTCGTTGAATCATATCTAAGTAAATCATTCTCCATGTTTAAGTGAATGTTCTGTCAAGATATAATACATCGCGCTGGTTTTCACTCTCTTTCACCAGCTGTTGTTTATCTGATGCACCGCTAGGCACGAAGAAACAAGGATTACAACGCTTCCACCAGCAGGGCGAGGAGACAGATAGGGTTGTGTAACGTGGTCAGCGAGGTCTCTTTTAGGTGTCCGGGGGCTGTAATGATACACTAATGACCGCTCTTATTAATCCAAAGGATGAAATCTAGTAACATTAATACTAGTGCTGAACTAAACAACGCACAGATTGAAACTTTTAGGCTTTCCTGGAAATGCCCAATCAAAACAGGAATTTCTTGGGAATGACTGAACTTTCAGGCACTTCCTGAGAATGACTAGATTCCAGATTTGACTGTAACATATACATGTAATAAGATGTGTGGATGGTTCTAGAGGGAAGGAACAGTGGGAGTAAATCCCCCATTCCCAAACAGGAGAGGGCCCCCGCAAAATTTAGATAATAATCACATAGATTGGGAAAAGTCGTCAGTAGCATCACTTGATCTCTGAAAAATAATCCACATCAATATCATTTGTTTTCGAATGTAACAAGATTCGGAATTTTGAAGAAAACTAGATACCACTGCTGATCCAAAAGTCTGTTTTGAATGATTGATTATTTCTTGTTTTACGTCCACCCAAGACCACATTACCGGTGAAGGCTGCAAAATTTAGGCCTATATGCTCGGCACTCAGGGCCTTTGAGCAGGGGAGGGATCTTTATGGTGCCAACACCTGCTGTGACGCGGGACCTCGATTTTTTCGGTCAACATCCGAATGACCGCCCATTCTGTCGTCTCTTACGACACGCAAGGGATGCTGGGGGCCTATTCTAACCCGGACCCCCACGGGTTTGTTTTGAATGAAACAAGCATTCTGAGAGTGTTGCATAACAATACATACATGTAGTCCGCTACCGATTACAAACTTTATTGGACTGCAACAATATTCTAATTGCATTATGTAGGCTATATCATACTTATGATAAAGAGCCAGGATAGGACAAGGACCATAACTTAGCGCAAAATGAAAGAATGGAGCAAAACCAGATTGGAAACTTGATCTGTAACTTGGCAATATATCAATGAATACTAGTATCTGCAAGCAGTGAGAAAAAAGTGCGTAAAACTGATAATTTTGAAATTTTCTATGTCCAAGGCCATAACTCAGTCGAAACCAAACTCGAACTTGATTTGTAACTTGGTATGGCAAAGCAATGTACCAAATATCAAATGAACATCTGCAAGTAGTGAGAAAAAAAGTGCGGAAAACTGATAATTTATAAAAATTTTCTAAGTCAAGGGCCATAACTCAGTGAAAAAATGAATCGATCGAAACCAAACTCGAACTTGATCTGTAACTTGGTATGGCAAACAATATACCAATATCAAATGAATATCTGCAAGCAGTGAGAAAAAAGTGCGGAAAAACTGATTTACCGGACTGACTGACGGACAGACTGACGAACGAACGGAGTGCAAACCTAAAGTCCCCTTCGACTTCATCGGTAGGGGACTAATAAAGTTGAATATGGTCAACATGTTTTAAACTTCAAATCAAACAGGTTTTTTTTTAATCTAAGTGTACACACAAATAACGTATATGCGTCTTTTTAAGCCTATGATCAAACTGTATGGTAGAGCTGACCATTCCTTCTGCAGTCACTGGTCTTTGACAGGCCGTGTGATCATGACGTAACACTTTCTAGCCAAAATGAATCCTGCACCACACGAGCACAGTGTGGTCAAGCATATTGTTATCTGGCCTTGGTCGGAGAGGATGATCGTCAAAACTTAGTGGTAAGTCTTCCAGGGAAGACATGTGTCGCCCTGCCTACTTCTAATTTCCTTCATCATTTAAAGTATCAATCATGGCAAAACAAGAGGCCCTGGGCCACATCGCTCACCTGAAACACTGCTTCACTAAGAAGAGCAGTAGTAGCAATTTAATTCCCTATCGTGGCCCCACCCAACCCTCAGAGGGGGAATTTGAACAAACTTGAATCTCCACTATATCAGGAAGCTTTCTATAAATTTCAGCTTTTCTGGCCCAGTGGTTCTTGAGAAGAAGATTTTTTAAAGATTTTCCCTACATAATCATATGTAAAACTTTGATCCCCTATTGGGGCCCCATCGTACCCCGGGGGTTATGATTTGAAATAAAACTTAAATCTCCACTATATCAGGAAGCTTTCATATAAATTTCAGCTTTTCTGGCCCCTTGGTTCTTGAGAAGAAGATTTTTAAAGATTTCCCTATATAATCATATGTAAAACTTTGATCCCCTATTGGGGCCCCATCGTACCCCCGGGGGTCATGATTTGAACAAACTTGAATCTCCACTATATCAGGAAGCTTTCATATAAATTTCAGCTTTTCTGGCCCAGTTGTTTCTTGAGAAGAAGATTTCCTCATATATTCACATGGAAAACTTTGGTCTCTTACTCTGAAGTAGATATTAAGAGCATGCTTGGGTTTCTTATAGATAATATTTATGTAGTTTTTGGAGACCATGTCTTTCAACAATCTGTTGTATTCCTATAGGCACTAATTGTGTCCCCTTATTGGCAGACCTTACTTTATATTCATACGAAGCAGAATTTGTTCAAAAACTGTTACGGGATAAAAACAAAACAAGAGGCCCACAGGCCTTGACGGTCACCTGAGTATCATAGCCAACACAAGGATTCTCATATTTACATTTCTAAGTCTCAATGCGGAGTCTTTTGTTTACATGTTAACATTTTCAAATATGCATATGATTCCTATTCATATACTGTACAAGGAAATTATCAATTCAAAATCTCACGAGTATTGTTCAAGAATTTTAAATGAAAACCACTACTTTAATGTCCTGTGAGCTTGGCCTTTGGACCCAAAATTCGATAAAGAACATCTTCGTCTCATGAGTAGTATATAATGTATGATATAGTGACTCTAGGTAGAAAGGATAATGCTCCAGAACCCGGAAACAATTGCTACTTTGATGTCAAGTGCACTTGACCTTTGACTTTTGACCCTAAATTCAAAAGGGAACATATTTGTCCCATGAGTAGTCATATGTATGATATAGCGACTCTAAGCAGAATGGATAATGCTCTTAAGGCCAGGCACAATATCGTTACTTCGATGTCCAGTGTGCTTGACCTTTGCCCTTTTGATCCCAAATCAATAGGAAACATCTTTGTTCATGGGTAGACCATATTCACAAATATGGCGAGGCTAACACTAAAAATCTGGAACTATTCTGTCTACAGACGGATGGACAGACAACCCGATTCCAGTAACAACACGCT
>CAJDSM010026355.1:3257-24158 GCA_903981925.1 Ostrea lurida | reverse complement strand
TGTCGCTTCGGTTCTAATCCCTCGTCTGTCGTCCGTTTAACCGACCATGATGAGATGATAGGTATTAGTTCTGGTATTTCTGTAGTTTTAAAAGAATCGGTTCACTTGAAATGGATATGGAAACGATACATTTTTGCGATTAGAATAATTGTTTTGTTGCAGTCTTAAAATGGTTGAAAATATATATGTCCATTATCTTTTCATATCTTTTCAGTTATCCAGATTTTATGTACACAGATTTAAAAAAAAAAACATTTTGAATTTATCATATATACATATATGCATATATCTACTCTATTTCCATGTATGATGACACAAAAAAAAAAAAAAAAAAAATAAGCAAATAAATAAAATGCGTGTATTATACGCCGACTTATTATAGGTAAAATCAATTTTAAATGCATAACCATATCATTGAACAACATAATAGTATCTATGTACATTGTGCAAAATTCTCCCTCACAAATCTTTAAATATCATAAAATATATCAAACCCAGGGGAAAACAGATTAAACCCCTTGACTTTTGGGATAAAAAAAAACCTGGGCATGATAAAATTACTGCAAATTAGAATCCTGTAAATCTTTAATCTTTCAGAACAATAAGAAAAACTTGCATTCACTGTTCGAAAGGCGGTTAGAGAATGACCACCTGAGACACACAATCGAACACTCTATGCCACACGCAATTTCATTGGCTGAAATTATCTGCCTAGGAATGACATACATCACGTGACTACAAACCCGTTTATGAAATATTTTCCGCTATACTTCGAAACGCGGAAAAAAAAAATTAAATTCAGATGTATGCTTTGAACGTAACGTTTCAAAAAGTACAACAGATATATCCCCTTTATTAGCTGACCACAGCTTTGGCCCCTGATCGTGATGTGAGTTGTGTTCAGAATGCATGAAAGTGAAATAAAATCAGTATAATGAAATCCTGCTATGTATGCGGACCATATTTCTATCAAAATAACACATATCTATGTATGATAATGTCATGCACACCTAAAATGTTTTGAAATTTACATCGTGATGTTTTTTATATTTGTTTTTTTTATCAGATTGTCCTAGGCCAGTGGTGTAGGCGACTGGTGTACGTCGTTGATGTAAAGCGACACACCTACAGCGTATCTAAATCAACATTAACAACGAGATCCTGGGACGAGATTTAAAATCCTTCCATCAAAATCAGGCTGCATGAAGAGTTTTAAGTTAAATCACTGCATGCTACAATCATAAAATATATAGAATTATAGAATATTTTTACTTAATTGACATGAGGGCATAAACTGTGACGCTACCAGTGTAGTAAACTCAGAATTGATACAAGTGCATGTACTTGTAACTCAAACGATATATGTATAATCACGGGTTTTTTGGTTTTTGTTTTGTTTATTTTATATTTTATTTTTTTTTTAAATAAATACAATTTGAACTATCTATATCACAAGTATTATGCAATGAAAATAGATCAAAAATTGTTTGCATCAAAAGTACAGAAACACTTCATTCTGCTGTATTCCTTATTTATTGAGGTGAGTTTTACTATAAGGACATCTGATGCAAATATAAAGCACTAACATTACCAACGACACGAACAACTCGGTAAATCCCAGGGACAACCCATCCCTTTCTCAGGATAAATGATAATAAAAATAAAAATGGCCGGGCAAACATGGACCCCTGGACGCACCAGAGAGCTTACTCATATCAATGTAAAGAAATTCAGCATTTGATTTTAAGTTACATCTTCAAAGAAGATCAAAAAATAAAAAAAAAACAACCAAAAAAAAAAATAAAAAAATAAAAATTCATTACTACAGTATAAATCGTATACGGCACCAATTTTGATGCACCAGATGCGCATTTCGACAAATCATGCTCTTTAGTGATGCTCATACCGAAATGTTGGAAATCCGAAACGTATTAAGAATTTGAAGAGCTGAAAAATGCAGTGCCAAAGACTGAAGCCCAAGGAATCTATGCATCTTGAATACAGTCCAAATTTTGTTTTACATTTTTCTTCTCTATTTCTTTCTCCCAACAATTCGTAGATCTATATAATGTATTATTTAAATGCGAAACGGCTACTCTCAGGCTCACCCTCACCCCAAATATCTTACACGACCCGTGAGACTTCAGTTTGAAGAACCAAACATTAGCTTTGCTCAGATTTCAACTATGTATATTTGCAAATAAGGTAAATCAAATTTCTTTCAACTCCTTATTTGAACTTTGAAGGTAAACAAGTGCTGAAATAATCTTGTTAATTAGGTAGGTCTCACACATTAAACGAATTACTCTTGTCAGCTGATCGACATAATTCCATAATTTTCATGCTATAAACATTGTAACCTCAAAGTACAGAAGCACTATTTAATGAAACGAAGAACAGTCCTGGGGAATTGACTCTGTACAAAGTATGTGGTCAGTGCAAAGTACACCAGTATACGACAATATCCTCACAGTGTCAGGTCTCCGGGTCTATTTCAATATCATTTAGTTTTATTTCACGCCGATTCTCAGTGGTTAAAACACCTTTTAAGAATTGTGGTGATTTTCGATCACGTACCTGAACAAAAAGTAATGTCTAATGTACATTATTTTGTTGTTGTAATATAAAATTAAATGCTAAGAAATAAATCTTATATTTTTTCGGTTTTTATGCAGGTTATCACCGAGATTTTAGACGGTAAAACTTTTCATCAATGCGCTTCGCGCTTTGATGAGTTTTACCGTCTAAAATTCGGTGATACCTGCGTCACCCGAAAAAAAATAAGATTCATTTCTTATGTCAATAGCGTAATACAGTATATACTGAGCTGACCAAAACTCAGCAGTGTCTAAATATTATTGAAGTAGTATAGATAGAGCCGACTGTTGCTTGTAGTTTGGAAGTCGCACGTAGCGCGTTTCATCTCAGTTTGGGGAATAACCCAACCAATTACCTAAACTCCAATTAGACACACTTACTAATTTTGCAATCGATCAATGTTTTAATTTTCTAGCATGGCAAAATAAACCATTGAAAAGGGACATTAATACAGACATTACAATACAGAGACAAACATGCCTGCATAGTTACCCCAAAATACACGTGATTTTTAATGACAAATATTTTTGATCATTCTAAAATTATGGATATTTGGGTGCATTATTTTGCACCGGCCTTAAAGTTCGCATTGTAACAAACAAGACTACAGAGAAAATGTTCCCTATGGTTTGCGTCGAATAAATGACTGCAGAACACACGAAAAACACCGCTACAAATACTTACCTTATAGAGTACCATCCAATTTATATGCACATTAGATGTCAAATAAACTACCATACCTATCAAAGACTTTTATCGGTTTGACAGATCACACCAGAGAATGCTAATACGCATAATATATTTATACAAAGTTTGAAGATCGTCAATTCAATACTCTCAGAAACATGTAGAAATCAAAAACTTATTTCAGCAGCGATATGTATAAATGGTTTTTTTCCCTGATAATATGGTCTCATAAGACGTGACGTTTCTTTAAGAATTGCCTCGGTCAATCTCATAAACGACAGCAATTGAAATTAATGCAACAACCAAATTTTGTACGGGAGTGACACTTTAAAAGCAAAATTTGATTTTTATTCTGGATTACATAATACACTTTTTAGTATTAAGAATAACTGTTGAAAATTTTGTGTTTAATTCATTATATTGCTACAGCAAATGGTCAAAGTTATTTCAAAATTATATCAAGGAATGTGTGATGTTTCTGATTTTTATAATTTTTGTCTATTAAAATCGAACTAAGAAAGGCTTTCGAGTGAAATGTTAAAAAAAAAAAAAGAAAAAAAGAAAGATGGTTTTTGTTTGAAAATGAGAATTCTGACAAGACTTCGATGTACATTATAGTTGAATTCCTGGTTTGGTTTGCACCACTTCTACATGTAGATTGTTCAGTTATAGAAGACATGTACTCATCTAAAAACTCGCGACTTGTACAGACTGTCAACAAGGAGCAAGGGGGAGGGTGTCCTTTAAGGTGGCCCACTACATCTGGGAAAAGTTTCTCAAAACAGCACGATGTGATTTTTATGAAAGATATGATGATAATATAATAATTATACATGTGAAAATGGTGGAAATTATGAGATTTCAATACAAAAAACATGATTTCTAAAATTTCTCGCAGTAAATATGAACAAAACCCACTGCCGGATTCGAACTCGGGACCTGCGGTTTACCAATCCAATGCTTTACCTACTGAGCTAATATGCAGTTCTACGATCAAATATGACGAAACAAGCTATTCACAGACTATTTAATCGCATCTTGTGACGTTGTGTTATAAAGAGTACAAGCTTAGTGTTAGTGGGCTACCTTAAGTGTACCATGATTTCGGTTTTATATGGAAAACCTCAAGGATATATGAAGGGTCACGTGCTCCGGAAGTACCTAAAAATATAAGTCTCATCCAATCACTGCACGACGTGGGCGATTACTATAAATGTATTCATACCATTCAATAGGACGAAAAGTAGACCGAAAGTGATGAGATATAATTACATATAACTATATTTTTTGAATTGTGTTATCAGGAAATGAGCTTGGTGTTAATGTTTGCTGGAACCCATTCCTGTAACGTTTCCTGGTTATTCCAAAAGTTATATCCTGATAAATATGTCTGAATTGAATGCATTGACACTCTTACTCAGATTGTTTGTGTCGAAACCTGATTTTTTAGATAAAACTTTCGTATCTTATATTAAAAATCTAAAAAGGCAGTCTACAATAAAGGCATTTAAAAAACAAAATTCTTAGGCAAAGTTTCATTATTCATATGTTGGCAGCATTTCAAAATGACATTGCACATTAAAACAGTTTCCTGTACTTTGATCTTTCATTTTGCTTTTTATTTATATTTTAGTTTTAGAAATGCTTTTTGACAGATTTCCATTTCGTGAGTGTGAGAGTGTACATGTAAAATTGGGTAGATTTAGTAAAAACCCTGGCAAAACCACATGACGTTTATCCACCTACATGTTCTTGTTCTTCGTCTTCTTTCAACTGCAGTCAAACTGGACATGTTATTACTGGTGATGTTGATATACATGTAGTTGAAAATGAGGACCTGAGATCACTTATTTAATTAAAAAGTCCTAAATTCAGAGAACCTCGGCCATTTAATTGGCGACATAACTTCATCTCGATTATAAATTATGTGGAAGATTCTACCAGGCGATGGGATAAATATGAAGAAAAAAAAACCAAAAAAAAAACTTGATACCTTGCCAGAAGGGATAAACAAAATTATCAGAAGTGCGAAGCATGTGTTTTGTAAACCAGAATGATCATAGAATTAGATAGGTTATATGAGGAATATGTTTTGTTTTCAGCTTACAAAGCTTGTAAAATACTGTCTGTCTGTAAGGCTCATTATTAAACGAACTTGGTATTAACTCCATATTTGGTAATTGTATTTACACCCAAACTGCTTTTTTTCTTCAAAATCATGTTTCAGCTTTACACGCACTTAATATCACAGTTAATGGGACGGACGAATACCTATACAGGATCCCTAAACTTCACAAACACCCTTACAAAGATACATTGTTGGATCCAGTAAATGAGCCACCAAGCCCCTGTCTTTAATCCTCACGAAAATATTGACAGTTGTAAAGGAACAACTTCAGATGTATTGTGCAACAACATATGCCAGAAGTGGTGTAAAGAAAATGTGGATTCTGAAATTCTAGTAAATTTGAAATCTCAGAACTTCTCACAAATCAACAGCATCATTTGAAATGTTTGACTTCTCGACACTTTACACAACCATTCCTCATGATAAATTAAAGACTAGACTTTTTAACATTACAGACTGTTGCTTCTTCAACAAAAATGGAAAAAAGGAAATATTCATATCTAGTGATCAGTCATTCTAAAAATTTCACTCTGATTCTACGCACAAGTACTCTGAAGTTGATATTAAAGCAATACTGTAGTTTCTCATTGACAATATCTTCGAAGTTTTTTGGTGATGAGGTATTCCAACAGTCTGACCTGTTTTTATATTCTTACGAAGCAGAATTTAATCAAAAACTTCTACATGAGAAGAAAAAATCTCTAGCGATGGCCTTATTCGACAGTTCAATACATCGACGTATTATTTATAATTATAATAATGATAATTTTCATTCATATGTCGATTCGATATATCCCAGTGGACTCTCTCTGCGTGTGGAATAGGTACATGCAACCTTTATAAAGTTTTCTCTGTAAAAATGGAACAAGTGCATACGGATTTTATACAGTGTTCCTCTTTGTTTTTGAAACAGGTGCATGCAATCTTTCTACAGCTTGTTTTTTATGCATGTGAAACAGATGCATAGAGTCTTTATACAGATTTTTCTCTATGCATGTGAAACAGGTCATTACGGCATTTATGATTCCATGTATGTGAAAAATGTCCAAATGCAGATGCTGGTCCTTGCGATTTTCATACCAGTGTCAGTGTGGAAATAAAAGTCCTGCCGAACTTTTTTCAAATTTCCATACAAGTTTAAAAATCTTATAGGAAATTTAGAATTTTTTCCAAAGGTAAATTATCCCTGTCAGGCTCCTATTAAAAAGGTATATGTATTTTTGTAGTCTACAGATAATGATCTTTTAGATGAAACCATTGCTTTTCTTGAGAGGTTAAGGAATCATTTTAATCAATTTGTTACACGAGATTTGGAGGATTTAGTCAAAACCTGTTTACAATACAAAGAGACGGAGTAAACTATGTTGAAAATCTTTTTGTAAGGTTGCATTAGAAATAAATGGATGTTATAACATGCTTTACACTAATATACATTTTTTCGGATGACATATGCAAACTAGTATTTTGTATAAAAATCCTTTCTTTCAAATGTTAGATGAATATTTTTTTCATTTTGAATGAGAAATAAAACAAGAAAGCATAAAATCAAACGCCGTGACCAAGAAATGTTGATAAAAATATAAAACTTAAAAAGGGGCTTTATAGACCAATTTCACTAACCATCTGTGTCAATTCTTTTATAAACCACCGATACTGTTCAAATTTAAAGGTAAAATATTTCATTAAGTGCAAAACATGTAAAATTTCACCAATCACGAAAAGGGGAATTTGTTTTTATCCTTTCATTTAAAATCTGCAGCAACCATGCATAGACAAGATTTTAAACACACATGGAGATCACGTGTTGGGTCAGCCCATTATACATTCATATAAATATATATAAGTATAACAGAATCAATTTGTACTAGACAAAGTGTTGTTCAGAGTGTGGACCACCGTTTAACTGTCGTGCGACATGGTGGGAAAATGACAACCCGTACCTTGTGTGGGCCTTTCCAAAGAACAAGCACTAAACATGATTTTGACATCTATGAAAAATTGAAACAAGGAAACACTCTCTATTCAATAGGCAAGGGAATATCAAAATTTGAAAAATGACGACCAAAGAGAAGAGAGATGCAGAAATTGTGGAATTTGAAACGGATTCAGAAATTTCGAAGAGGAAGCTTTCAGTGAAAAACGTAGTGAAGGCGATCTTAGTTCGCATGATATTGATAACTCATAGCTTCGTGACAATTTGGCGAACGACGGACGTGTTGGGTAACAACTATTACTGGTTCCTGGCGCTCGCCAATGTCTTTCTAGTCATCGATGGACTCTATACCGTTATCAGGCTTAAGGGACAGGAACGAAAGTGGTAAGTGGAAGTTTCTGATATTGGAGTGAATGTTCAATCATATACACATGTATTACTTCCTTTCATGCAATACATGTTGGCGCTGTCAAATTAAAATAATGATGCTTCATTTTAAATAAGACGACATATTTACACCCTTCTCGATTTATGGAGCTCTTAAAGGGTTTTTGAGCAGTTCGCAGGCAAATACATTATCCAAACAATCAAATCCGGGATGGCGAGAAGCCAATAGATGTAGAAATTGCAGGTGTAATTTTCATCCATTTCGTTCAAGATTATACATGTTTTGCTACATCGCAAAACGTTGACTATGAGAGGACGATATCTATTTGCATTAGACTAAGTTAGCATCAACTATTATATCTTAATGGTAATTTAGTAAGGTGGAACACAATCGTTTGTTATAAAACATAATGTATATTTACTCAGATAAAAGATATTATCTTTCTTGAATTGTAATAAGTTTGATTTTAAACGAGAGAGAGAGAGAGAGAGAGAGAGAGAGAGAGAGAGAGAGAGAGAGAGAGAAGAGAGCAGAGAGAGAGAGAGAGAGAGAGAGAGAGAGAGAGAGAGAGAGAGAGAGAGAGAGGAAAGAGAGCTTTTTATTGATATCCCATATATTTTGAAAGTCTCTGATCCGCACTCCTTGATTACGTGCAATGTCGTTGAGATGTAATTTCAATATTTTAAGTACTATAGAAAATCTTGCACTCCAATTCAATGTCCATAGCCAAAAGCTCTCTCGACCCTGTTCATAAATCTCTTTAGTGAGAGAGCCAGGAATATGCTATATATTATTTATATAAATACCTTTTGACAAACACTCAATAAAGACTACAGTAAATTAATTAGTACAACGTAAAGGGTAACTTCATTACAATATATTCTTTCTGCTTCTTTAC
The DNA here is from genome assembly GCA_903981925.1 of Ostrea lurida. Classification (NCBI taxonomy): domain Eukaryota; kingdom Metazoa; phylum Mollusca; class Bivalvia; order Ostreida; family Ostreidae; genus Ostrea; species Ostrea lurida. The sequence continues at coordinate 15,526 of CAJDSM010026355.1, read as the reverse complement.
GGTCGCAAACTTGTTCTCACGGACTTGAAATTCCCAACGCTTTAAGATATTTGCATGTTTCCAGACCCCAGATTCTATCATATTTCAGGTACTGTCCGTGTTTCTAATTCCATCACCTCTCTTGTTATATTAGAATTATTCCAATAACAGAATGATACATGCAGTTGACTTTTTTAGATTAAGTGTCCGAGATTTTCATGCAATGGTTACCGTGTTACCCATCGATTGGTTTGATTTCAATGAAGTACTCGACCATGCCACCGGTAGCACTGACCAATCGCATCGAATGGTTGTTTACGAGAATTCTCACGTACACAATAACACGTGGTCCGTCAACTAAAATAGTAAGGATGAATCATTTAGAGTTCTTTTTTATAACAATAATTTGAGATGAAAGAAAAACGAAATAAGAATTTTTAAGACATGACATCGCGTAATTGTAAAACACATGGATTTCGCAATAATTTTACTCAGAACATGATGTAGGGTGACCACGTGCTGTTGCTTACACGACAAAACGCTGTAGTATACTAGTATACGAGTTCAATTCTTGTAAACGACCATTAAATCCGATTGGCCAGTGTTACCGGTGGCATTGTTGGAGACTGTGTTTGATATGCAAAACAGTATTCATTTTTATTAAGGCCAGACGGCCAATCGATAAGTTATATGGTAATCATGGTATGAAAATATCGCACGCTCACTGAAGCAAACTATCAAGTTGTTCGTGGAATACTTCTTAAAGTTTTGTCTGAAGCGGGCACATGTATCTTCTGGTCTTTCACACTGCTGTTATATTTCAGGTTTTGTCCGTGTTTCCTGTTTCTTCACGTTGTCAGTTATATTTCAGGGTTTGTCCGTGTTTCTGTTCCATCACATTGGCTGTTATATTTCAGGTTTTGTCTTGTTTCCAGTTTCTACACATTACTGTTATATTTCAGGTTGTCAGGGTTTCCTGTTCTCTCTCAACCTTAACTGTTATATTTCAGGTTTTGTCGTGTTTCCTGTTTCTTCCATTGCCTGTTTTATTTTTCAGGTTTTGTCATTGTTTCAGTTTCCTTCACATTATTGTTATATTTCAGGTTTGTCCGTGTTTCCTGTTTTCTTCACATTACTGTTATTCGTTTCAGGTTTTGTTCTGCGTTTCCCTGTTTCTTCACCTTATGTTATATTTCAAGGTTTTGTCCGTGTTTCCTGGTTTCTTCACATTATATATGTTATGTTTTTCACACAAGGCATTTGTCTGTGTATATTCCTGTTCTTCACCTTACTGTTATGATGGATACAGGTTTAAAATGTCCTTGTAATATCCCAGTTTCTTCAAATTATTGTTATATTGCGTTATCAGGTTTTAGTCGGTGTTGTTTACCTGTTTCTTTTTCACGGATTACTGTTTATTTTTTGGATCATTGGATTTTTTGTCACTGTGTTTTCTTGTTTCTTCAACATTTGCCGTTAATTAAATTAAACAGGTTTTCTTGGGTTCGGTGTTATCCTGTTTCTTCGGACATTTGCCTGTTATATTTTACAGGTTTTTGTCCGTGTTTTCTGTTTCTATCAACGTTACCTCTGTTATATTTCAGATTTTTGTCCGCACGCTTCACTGTTTCTTCACATTACTGTCATGATTTCCAGGTTTTGTCCGTGTTTTCCTGTCTTTCCACAGGTTATGTCGTGTTTTCCTCTTTTCTCCCGTTGCCTGTTATATTTCAGGTTTTGTCTGCGAACTCTGTTTCTCTGATCACCTTTATTTGTATAACGTTACAGGTTATCTGTCCAGGAGTGTTCTTGTTTCCTCGCTCACCTTTACTGTTATAATTATCAGGTTTTTGTCTGCGTTCTGTTTCTTCGACAAATTACGTTATTATTTCAGGTTTTGTAGGGTTTTCTGTTTCCTTTACATTCACCTTACTTATAAATTTCAGGTTTTGTCTTCGGGTTTCCTGTTTCCTTCCACGTCGATAGCCTGTTAGGTTATTTTATTATAGGTTCTTGTCCGTGTTACTGTTACTTTCGTTGCTCTACAGTTCATGCTATACATTGGTTTGCTGCTTAGAGATGGATCGTATAAAAAATTCGAGACGAACTTGTTAAAATATGCAAACTATCAACCGATTTTATAAAGTTGAGGAGCTAATTCGGTTCAATTCCCAAGGGGTTAATGATTCGAGCGTTGATTTATATGTTTATATTAATGCAAATAACTTTTAACATGCATTGTTTAAATGGTTTAAAATACACAAATTAATTATGTAGGTTTTGTATATTAATACGGTGGGAGTATGAACTGTGATTCTTCACCTCATGGCATATAAATTATAGTATAGAGACAAAGGTGAAAGATTGGTTAACGGGAACAAGTTGTGGATCAAAAAACTTCTTATTATTCTAAACAAGAGAAGACAAATATCTAGCTGTCACTTTAATTCGAAATATTTCGTTATAAAAACAGTATGACATATAACTTCGGACAGGACAAAAGTCAGAAAATGTCTTACCAGATGTGAATTAGTCCATAAGGATAAAATTTTCCATTTATAGTAACAGCACAGCATACATCGAATTTCAAACAGGTTGGGAAAGTGCCTGCTGTTCACATGAAGAAAAGTTTTCGTCATCGCTAAATAAAGTGTAATAAATGCGCATTAATTTATATGTTTACCGCGCAAAATCGCCACCGGTGTCACAATTAGAGTTGCTTCAGTGCGGTACGGTGACGTTTTAGAGTAAGAAATAACAATACAGACCGTGGACGGGAAAGAATTTGAGTATTGTTGGGCACGGGCACGATGTTGGTCCCATATGGTTTAACGAAAAACACCTATGACGATAAACAACACCATGTTTTACGAGTTGTATGATCCAGGCAAAAAAAACTTGTAATGCCAAAAATAAGTGAAAATAAATTTACTTTTCTTTTTTTAATCACAAATCATAACACACATTAAATAAAAGAACGAACGTGTAGGGCCTTAATAAATTTGGTGGATGTATCCCCAACCCTTTGAACTTTGCGCACTTTGTGACAGATGCATGCATAATGTTCGTACAATAATTTACGGTAAATAAAGATCCACATTTAAAACTTTTGTCAAATGCAAACTATTCAAAAAGAATCTTTTGTTTGGATATCAATTATTTGAACTTAGAAGGAGGTGGTTCTTTCAATTTGACCAGCCAAAAATATTATTCTATGAGTTTTTTAAATCTACGGCAACTGTGCGCGCGACACAACGATGGTGGAAGGTGGTTTTCATTTTTGTAATTGGTATGAACTGTTAGACTCCGATAACAAAGGTGGCACCTTGTCATCTAGAAGGATAGGCGTAGCTTCCTATGAATCACGGAAGCATGTGCTTCACATCGTTTTGCGGTAAAAAAAAGAATAGAAAAAAAGAAGAATACATGAAATAGAATATTTGGTCGAAATGCTGAATGATTTCATCATATAGTCTTTGCAGCAAGGATAGGCCATATTAATCTTTTTTTTTATTCAATAGGCACTTGGAGGCAAGACGGAACATCGTATGCTGTCTTCCTTCATTTTATTTTAAACAAAAATAATTATTCAATTAGATTAACTGCAATTTTTTTTTTGGAACACGTATTTCACCATTGAGTTATAGACAACTAATGTGTTCTGAACTCTGTCCAAAGTTTTATCTGAAACTATCATAGATTCGACTATAATTAACCACGCATTTTATTTTCTAATTTAGATTATTCATATTTTGACTTTTAGTAGTTTTTGAGAATAAAGCTTTCAAATGTATTCAAAAAAACGCATCTAGTTGTAAGTTAGATATCAAAATGCTACAAATTACTTCAAAAAAAAAAAAAACATTAAAAAAGAAATGCAGTAAACCTAATTAATGGACAATAACTTTCCACCTTTTTTTTTTTCTTGAAAGAAGTAAAATGCATTATTTATACCATGTGCACTGTTGTTTATAAATTAATGAAAATGTGGTATAATGACTTTGAAAATACGCTTCTTTTTCAATTGTCTAAAATCACCAGCTTCGGGGGTTGCGCCGCCTGGAACTTCCTCCACTCAGAGCTTTGCCTGACCCATTGGGCGGCCCCAAACCCTGCCCCTTCTTATGTCGCTGTTTTGCTTCCGATATCAATCGGTTACGACCAAGCTACGCCACTGAAGGACTAGTATAACATGTAGTTTTTGCTTACAACAAGTACACGTAAAGTTATTATTCCAGAAAATATATATTGAGATATATCAGAATTAACATATTGCCATATTTACAGGAGTACCTTGTAATACCCACGACCAATGAATATGCGTAGTGTTACCCCATTGTACATAGTACATTATCGCACCGGAGCTATTCTAATTTTATTTATTGCTTGGTATAAAACAAAAAGAGAATAACAATCTGAGTATCCAAGATCCATCAAGTATACTATAAATCGTTAATTGGTTTTCTTACAGAAGGAAAATAATTAATATTGATTTTACATAAAGTTTTTTTTTTTTTGTAGAATGATATTTTACAAAAGTGCAATTGATATTCTTTGGTAATATTTTTATCTTACCTATTTCCGATCGATTCCAGTTTTTTTACCGCAGTCCACCATCTGATTTCACACGATTGGCAAAACGTCGAGGTCGGTATTGGGTTTTCGGTGCTTTGGTAAACACAATTTTGTTTTTTTTTTTTATTTGATTTGGTCTTGAGTACATTTCGCAATATTTTTCCTCTATATTATTTGTATGGCTTATTCTTCATTATACTTTCTTGTAGCGTCCGACATTGTTTCCGTCTTTTTCAATCAGCCTCGTAATGTCGAATCAATTCCGTTGCATGAGCGCGTTTTCACCAACTTAATTTTTCTGTCGTCCACTTTCTCTGTTTATTTTCTGGTTGTAACCTTCGCTCCCGAAATATTTCCTATAACACTAAATACAGCTTGAATGTGGGAATTGTTAGTAAGTTTTTTCAAAACTTCTCTTCAAAATAGAAAAATTGCGCAGAATTTCCAGAACTAATGTTATGTAGTTTCTTATTAGCAACCCAAGAGTTAATCGAATATGAATTAAACGTATCCAACAATCACTCACCTTGGCGATCTAAAATAAGCATGGTGGCTCGAACTGAAAGCAAACACTTTTACGTCATATTAGTGACCTTCTGTAGCTTTATTTTAAATATAGATCATTTCAGTGAAAGGATAGAGCTCATTTGCGTTGATTGAAAAGAGAGATAACCTCGCAATGTAGATACCTTGATAAAACGCGTTTGAAATCAATGAAGCGATCGTTAGCGAAATACTTTTGTCCACGGTCTGTGTGAGTCAAATTTAGATGAGGTATGCTTATTTCGAGCAGTAAGACGGTCGAGGACGAGTTGGACTTGTCTCGCAGTGAACTACAAACTGTAAAAATATTTCTACTTGTATTTATTTTTACGTTATATATTTCTAATTTCACTTTAATCACCGAAAGAATACTAAGATTTAAACATATCGATCATTGGACATAAACCTTCATGAGAAACGGTCTGAAACAATTCAGCTATGAATAATGTAGACAGCATTTGACCCAATGGCAGATTGTATGGGCAAAACTAGATCGTTATAACGACCATATATTTTGCGAAATAATGCCTTTAAACGTGATTGCAAAAGCTTGTTTGTAAGCAGTCTGCTTCAATTAAAAAACTGATCATACGCATAACAAGGTTTATATATAGATATCGAAATATAAATAATATGTTAGTCATGAGACGAATGGATTTCGTTGACTTAAAGTAACTATACTGGATTCCAAAAGTTTTACAAAATACTCGTACACACTGCAGGATCCATTGAATGTTTTACTAAGCGCCTACCTTTATTCCTCACAAAAATATCAACCGCCGTGAGGGAAAAATTCAGACTTACTATGCCACAACATAAATCAAATATGGGTTTTCGTTTTCAAATATTCACAAGTTTTCAAAAATCAATAGCATGATGATTTAGTAACACTCTGTATAATTATTCATTATGATAAATTAAAGAGTGTGCCTTTTAACATCATAAACAACTTTTTTCAGTAAGAATGGAATTCGGAAATATTCATATCTTGTGATCTAGCACACCCCCCCCCCCCAAAAAAAAAAACTACTTTGTTAAAAATTATTCCGATTGTATGCGTATGTAAGTATGTATACTGTGAATTTAATATAAAAATATGATGGAGTTCCTCATTGACAATATCTTTTCACATTTTTATTTAGTAGAATTCATTCAAAATCTTCTACATGGGAAGAACAAATCCTGTATTCAGAATCTTATAAAAGCACCACCTAGCTAGCCAGGCTATCGAAAAATAAGTAAATGTTACAAGGGTTTAAAGTCAATATTTCTCAATTCTTTGGATCGAACATCGTCTGACATGTTTCAATCAAATGTTCATACTGATTTTTGCTTCAGCGCTCTCACATAGGTTTATTAATTCTTCTTTTCGTTTGTTTGAATGAGGAATGCCTTTAGTTTTCAAAATTTGACCGAGAGAATTACATTGGAGACGTCGATAATTTGTATTCTCCTCCATATTGTTTACACACGTTGTCCCAGTCTCATGACGAAACGCGCCTCTAATTTGAAGAGTTCCAGTAATGGAAATCGATAGTATTCCGTTCACCTGACCAATGCCAAGGGCTCAAAGTGGGTGTGACAGAACAACAAGGGATGTTCCCTCCTCCTAGTTATACCTGATCCCACCTCTTATGTTTCCAGACGTCCGTGTACCTGCTTCTTTATTTTTGTATTTCATAGGATTCTGTCGAGATTAGTCATGTACGGGGATCTTCATCTTTTCAAACTGGACCCAGACACATGGAGAGAAGTTCTTGAACAGTCCATGCTGTTTCTCTTCATTATAGGAAGATGGCTGCTTCCCAGGGGGACTTTGACACGTGACCAACTCTCCCAACTTCTGTTCGTGTATATCGGATCGGCATCTGACGTCATGGAACTCTTTGTAATTTTCGACGAGCCGGTAATTCGCTCCGATACTGTCCTTACATACATTACCTTTTCCGTGTGGACATTGAGTCTGTTTCAATTTACCTTAGTCTTGACAGCGACCCGAGACAACAGCCGATCACAAGCCGTTGTTGAGGAAGATGAAGAAAATGAAATGTTTAAAAAGAGACAAGGATGTGGACTGTGTTCATGTGGAAAGATTTTCGAATTAGAAATATGGAGTTTAATGATTTCTATCTTGCTCATGGACGGTCCGTTTTTGGCCGTAAGAGCATATGCTTTAGTAAGATATCAGTTAATTACTTTCGGTATACTGTTCTTTGTGTGTAAAAACACGCTTATGATTGCTCTGTTGTTCTATCGGATCGTTGTTGTTTGTCACAAAATTTATAGTGACGGGAAAGATGATAACGATTTCAGAAAAAGCAACCGTGTGACCGACATACAAAATAGTGGGAAAGGAACTTATGTCAAAAAAGAATCGAATCTGTCCACGCGACCAAATACGTCATCGACCAAGACAACTAAACTTGATGACGAATCTAGAATTGAATCTATAGAAGACGTGTAAATGATGTGAAATCATCTACTTGACATTGTATTATCAAGAGCCACAATCATTAATTATTTTTGCTTTATGCTAGAACATTCAGCTGCTTTGGTCCAGTACATTGAAAGTAATTCAAATACATGTATACTATAATTAAAAGCATACTAATGGATAAATGTTTGCAGATCNTATTACAGCTGCTTTGACAGTAATTAGAAGCATACTAATGGATAAATGTTTGCAGATCTACTATGTCAATCAAAGGCAATCTCCCTATTCCTACATTCATTATGTATCTGATATCATATACATGTATAATCAAATAAATATGTTACTTGTTGTCGTATAATATATAACGAAAAAAAATATTTTGCTCTAAGCAATTTAAGAAAAAGGCTTTCGTTTTATATATACTTCGTAGTAGATGCTGCTATTTGGTTTCGTAACAGACACGTAGCATTGCTTTTCAACAACAGCAACGACAACAACAACGAAAAAGAAAGAAAAGTGAGAGAAAAATTATCTAACACTCTTGACAAGCAATAAAGAAAAGGAAAAACTCCTCTAAATAGAGATTCTTTTGCTCTAAATCGTTGGGAGGGGAGGGGATCGTCCTTCACAACATAGATTCAGTCATAGCATATCAGTTCTTTTTTGTTCAGTTTAAAAATTTTAGAATAATATCTTCAACACAATATTAAGCTTTCTTTTCTGTAACCTTATTGTATGCACATTTCCGAGAGCACGCATATCAAAAGTGGAATTGTTTATCTAAAATCATTCGATGAAATTTTGTGCTTTTCTCGTAGTCATATCGAACTGAATGTTGCCGGACTTTGTTCTATAAAAGTTTCCCATAATAGCAAATATTTTCAGTTAAATATTTTGTGATAAGATTTAGGAAAGGGTGGGAGCATGCATGGAGAGAGGTGTGTTTGTCCTTTTTTAAAGAGGATTATTGCAAATGATGATTTTAAAAAAGTGTTACACTTTACTATTTACCGCTAGGTTTATTTTTTGATAAATAAGTAAGTTTTCTGTAGTTTACCCAACTCTCAAATTACACTACAATGTGTGACCATTGTGCTTAAAAGTTAAATATTGTTGTTTATTTATCATTTTTCCAAACAATAGGTGATGCGTTCCGGGAAATATTAATATTCTCCCAATATAGAGACTGTCACCCAGGTGTGATGGGGGAAATACTCTTAATGCTCATAGCATACCAGAGGTTTCACCCGGTGAGAAAATTTATTTGACATTGGTGCGCCTCTTACCTCTATTCCATCGTAAAAATCCTCGCCGCTAAAAAGGCCAAAATAGGAACGGGTTGTTAATTGAACACCGATGCATAAGGATGAATTTCCACTTTCCATAGTTTTACCTCCCAGAAATACGGAAGTTCCTAAAAATTACTTGTTGACTCTTATTTACACTATAAATAAAAAATATTCAGTCGGAACTAGCTCGTCCGAGGTTGATAAGGAATGTTAACCAAGGCTCTGGAGACTTGGGAGTAGGGGATATATATACCACTTTAGACTTCTGCTGTGGCCTTCTGTTTTTGGGGTCATATCCAAAAGACCAGTGGTTCCTAGCCGAGCGTTTGGTGAAGGAGCATTCACGCGACCATGACATTTATAAAACAATAGATAAAATCCCTTTTTTTTTNGCCATGACATTTATAAAACAATAGATAAAAGTGCGACCTTTGATCCCTTTTTTGTGTGACTGTAACTTAAAGAAGCTTCGATTTGCATTACATGTATTTACGTCTATACAAAATCGATTCGGTCATTGTTTCTATATAAAAGGGAACTTTTTTTTTTATCGAAGTTACAACAAAAAAGATGGGAGATCACTGGTAATTTTTATCCAATATAATGCTGTTGTATATTCGGCTCATGTGACTATGACAGTTTAAGTAAGAAAATTAACATGTATGGAAACTACATTTTAAGAGACATCAAGGCTGCTATCTAAAAGTAAAATGAACTTTTAAAAAAAAGTCTACATCAACACTAAGCATTCAACTTAGCGCACTATATAGGTACGGAGATGTTGAGAAAGACATTCATAGCAGGGTCGATTAGAATAGTAAAAATGCATGAATGAAAATAATTTGTCATATATATATTTAAAATCGAATATTACACGTATATTTTTAAAGAACAATTTGTGGTAGGTAAAGTCACGAGCGTAAATATTATCCTTGTTGTCATGGTGATGAGTTATCACATAGACAATCTATATTACTTTTATTTACGTTTAGAACTATCCAGGTGAACGTTTTCACCTGTCAGTAGGTACGCTTTGAAAATCACTGTTTATCAATTAATTGTTTTAATTATACGATTACCTATTATATTCCAAATTAATGTTTTAGATTACTTATGAATCATCAGTGCTGCATGATTTTTATACCGGATGTGCTATAGTGATGAAGGGCAATAAAAATATATGCGAATGTAGACCAAGTACAGAACTCTATTAGCTTGAGACAAGCATTACATATTCTACACAGATCTTGAAATCAAAGTGCACAAGAGGAAAAAATGTTAACGCGTGTGATGACACTTGATGCAAATACATCACAGGGGCTCGTCACGAATTGACCCTCTCTTTTCTATAATTACGCATGGGGGGAATCCGAACTCCCAAAAATCGCTACNACCAACAATAACAACAAAAGAAAAAAAGAGAAAGAATACAATACAATAAAAAAAAATGACCCAAAAAAAATAACCCCCTCAATAAGACCTAAACAAAAATTACCCCCAAAAGAAAAGAACCTCCTAAAACAAATCATTTGTTGTGTGAATGTAAATCAGGTCTGGGTTGTACTTTGAACAGTCATCTTAGCTGAAGAGATGATAGAGACTGATCAACGGTAAAGTACTAGACCATGTGTATAAAATAACATTGAATGTATATACAGTCAGTCATTTTCTGTTTCTGTATTAATTTTTACCACAATGGTTGCTACATTTTTGTTTCATTTTTTTCTTTTTTTCTTGAGGAAATAGCAGGCTAAAGGTGTTCATGGGAATCGGCCAGTTTGCCTGTGATAATAAAATTAAGGGTCTATAGTCATTCCACCCTTAATAAAAACACAAGGAATGAAATTAGTTTTAACTCAAAACGTAGATTCAAAATAGCTTTAAGGGCATACGCATGTACATTTCATAATTTTTTTCTATCTCCAAAATTGAAGAAGACTTCCAATGATAAAAATAAGAGTTACAGAAACGCAAACATCATTCAATCCCTTCAGAATTATTTGATGATGATGATGATGATGAAACAACTGACAGTGTTTGCAGTATGTATATGTACCTGTAGGTGCATTGCATTTGCTTTCTCCAAAGAAAGGTAACTCAGAATTATATGCAAATTGCATTCTTCATCAACTGTTATCTTTTCAAAAACACAGGAAATATGGCCTAATTTTTTCTCAAAAAATATCCAAGGGTACTATGATTTTAAATTAAGAATATATCATAATATAATTTTTGTCCTAGTGTCCATGAACAATGTCACTTCCGGTATCCTGGTTAGACAGATAACTCATATAACTTTAAAAGTCGAATGTCATACAAATGTACTTGAGTATTAAAAAAAAATGACCCCTTTCAATATTGTGACCCCGTGAGGACCTGGGTTAGAATAGATCCTCGGTACCCCTGTCTTAAGGTGGGGGATATCTTCGGTTGAGACTACTAAAACCGAGGTCCTGTGTAACAGCAGGCGTGGCACGATAAAGTACAATCAATTAATCAATATTGTGATATATAGCTATACCAAAGATAAATGTATTAAACGTGTTAACACAGAGAGATTCGATTAATGTAAAAGAAAGTATATGACTACCGGAAGTGACGTTGTTTATGACCATCAGGACAAACAAAGAAATGAGCCGAAAAAAGATAGCAAAAACCATCGAATACAGCAAGTTAAAAGCGTTGATGAGGATTATTTCATGGTGGATCAATGGAATAAATATTGAAATTACTGGATTAGAAAGAACTTTGGAGTTGGTGAAAGGCGAACACAACAAAGAGTGATCAATCTCGTAAGTCCCGAAAAGAATACAAACAAGAGTTGGGCAAACACGAACCCCTGGATACATCAGAGGTGGGGTCAGGTGCCTAAGAGGAGTAAGCATCCCCTGTCGACCGGTCACACCCTCCGTGATCCCATTGTCCTGATCAGGTAAACGGAGTAATCCGTGTATGAAAAACGGCTTAATAATTTGAATGAAACACGTCAGACAGCATTTGATCCAATGGTAGGTTGTAATGACAAACTAGATTGTTATAACAACCATAGAATTTGCAAAAAGCTGACTTCAAAAGTGACTGTTGAAACCTCTGCAACAAAATGTAAGTAGCTTGCCTCGATTAAAAAACTGATCATAAGTAGAATACGCCCTTTCGTATCGAATAAGCTGAGAGATATACACACCATAGACATAATATACAGGTAATGATGGAATGTTGCTACATGTACATAAATGGATATTTGACGATGGAGAAGTTGAAATTGTCCCGTTGTCATAAATTTGAGTTTTTAGTTTGCCGTTAATGTTTAATAAAATATCCAAGTACGAAGCGGATATGGATGACTCTGCGGTGTCTTTTATTTCAAGTTCACAGGGATATATCGATTCGGCATATGAATGAAAATTAATAAAACGGTGTCGATATATCGAAATGTCGAATGATAGGCC
>CAJDSM010026354.1:0-14029 GCA_903981925.1 Ostrea lurida | reverse complement strand
TCACTAAGAGTCAAAATTGCTACGCTTAAAGATATATACCAAAATGATATACTCATGTCTCTCTTTTAGACCTTTTGGATAAGGAGAGGTTGTATTTTATTGAATTGTCGGTCGGGTATGGTCTGTGAAATTTCAATTTGTACTATGATCAAAACTGGCAAAATTATATTTTTTGGGTATAACATTTGTTGCAAGTCTCTCTTCTTTATGTAGATAGAAGTTTTTATTATTATTTTTAAGTTGATAATGTTTATCTGTCTAGCCTATGTTTGGTATGTATTGGCTCAGATAAGTCATCCGGTGTGGTTTAAAACCTTTTTGACCCTATAAGCTGTTTTACCGGAAATGTTGCAGCTTGTGAGTGGATGATCTCTATTGACTTTCAGGTCACGTGATTAAAGGTCAAGATCATGCTATGCGTATGCGGACTTTTTAAAGCGAGGCCAACTACTAACAAAAAAGTTGATGCTGCAGGGTTATAACGAATCTCGTTTAAAGTCATCATTTCGCAAATTCTACGGTCGCTATAATGACCTTGTTTGCGATTACAAATTATCACTAAGTCATATGTTGACTGATTTGTTTCATACCCTTTGTTAGACTGTCATTTTCCTACTAGATTTGACTACGGGTAATCCCGTTTACTTTATTTCGACTAAGGGCTCACGGCGGGTGTGACCGGTCAGCAGAGGATGCTTACTCCTCCATGGCACCTGATCCTACCTTCGCTTTTGTCGGAGGTCCGTGTTGCCCTACACTCGATTTTGTATATGTTTTTTGGATTATGATTACGTTTGTCACAATGTTAACTTCCCCTTTTTTGTATCAAACTAATGGTCCTTATTATATGTGTTGACCGATTCTCTGTACCATTTATTTGGTTTATGAGAAATAAATGAACTTAAATTTGAACTTGAGCTTCATTTGACGTCTTTGCTGGACACTTGCTTAACATGGTACAATGGTTTTCATTAGAGAGTAAATAATTTTTATTAATTCTCTAGTCAGATAAACAAGTGATGTATTTTCTATATGTAACTTAGATGCAGGGGGTGATTGTTAAAGGTTGTAAAGCCAAGAAACTATGCCTAGAGTTAACCATGAAAACAAAGTAAGTGGTAGTAATGAAGACGAACCCGAATGCACCGGTGACATTGGCAGTATTGACAATGATACAACTTTGTTACCTGTTGAAACATGGCAAAAGATTATCCATTATGCCATTGACATGTTCCCAGAAACCCGTAATTATCTACGTGATGTAAATAAACTTTTTCGGAACATTGTTGACAGTACTGCTTTACCCAAGTTGTACATATTTTGCCTGCAATTCCACGCCCAGTAAGCGCTAGAAGATTACTTCGAGCTTCTGGTAGGGGTAGTAGACTAATCATTGAACTAGAACGGATACTTCGATCTCCAAACTGGTGTAATGTCTGGTTATTTCTGTCAGAGATTGACAACAGGTGGTTTGAATTGCAAAAATATGGTATAGGAAGTTACTTGTATGTTTTAATTTCACTGTTCACCTCAAGCAGCATGTTCTCTACTCATTGACTTCTAAAAATTTGCATTGAACCTTTACCAGGATGTTGTTTTGAAATGTTTTAATAGCAACTGAGTAGCTCCTCTTACCTGAGATTGTCACTGTACGAATTGATCACTACAGATCAATAGTTTCGAGGGAAAACTGCAGCAGCTTCTTTGGTTTGTTACTTTGCATTTTTTTTTCTTTTGAGTCATATATTTTATGTAAAACTTTTTGAATATCATTATTTTTGAATAAGTTTTGATTTGCGCACATTTGCACCCTTTCTAAAACTATATCGCTGACACAATCTCTTATTATATAGTATCTGTCAAAAGTCTGTTGTCTATTGACATGTGGGTCAATCAAGACGATTCCGGGCTAAATGGTTCAATACTGAGCGTCAGGGATGTAAAAACAATAACAAGTTTTGAGAAAAAATATCAGCAGTATATTACATGAAGGTCAATAAAATAAAAAAATGTGTAGCGAAGGAAACTTCTGTAAAAGAGACTTTAGTAATTATCTCATATTCCTTTCGTGATTATATATTTGCCGATATTAATTTCACAGAGAGAACAACGGCCGCGTGGGTACATCTCACCTGAGCACTTTAAAAAACTTGAATGAACAAATTGAACAAACAGGAATCTCCTGCTATATCAAGTAAGCTTTCATTATAAATTTCAGCTTTTTCTTTGCCCATAGTTCTCTGGAAGAACTATTTTAAAAGATTCCTCTATGTTTCACATGTCAAAATTTCATCCCCTATGTGTGGCGCCATCGTGCCCGGGGTATCATGATTTGAATACTTTGAATCTCTAGATATATACAAAGGCTGTTATCATTTTGATGAATTAGTCTTTTTCTGGACTCAGGTGGTTCTTGAGGAGAGCAGATTTTTTTAAGTTAGTTTCACCTGTAACATTTCGATCCCCTACTGTGGCCCATCGTAATCATGGGGGTCATGAATATATTAAACAAACATGTTTTTTTCACTATATAGGAAGCTTTTCTGTATACAATTTCAGCTTTGTTGGTCAGCAGTGACGCAATGGATCTTGAGAACTTTTTAATGACACCACCAAAGTATTTACATTTTCCTGGATTATTCCTTTGATGAGCCAGCTGGGTACTTTCAATGTTGAAGTCAACGTGACATTTTTTACCCACAGGATGATTGTGTACCAAAGTTTTGGTCTCGAAAATTTTCCATCAGCCGGTTTTTAAGAACGAAGGTGAAAATTGAAAAATTTAAACGGACAAGCACGGACGTAGACAGACAGACAGACTTACGGAGGCAGGACCAACGAGGACAAGGCCGATTAAATAGGCTCAAATATAAACTTCGTTTCAGGTGAGTTAAGGGAGGCCTCTATACATATTTTATTAATAACGTCTATTTAAGCCTTTTAAGAAGCAATGGTTTGATTTCCGAAAAAAATAATACAAGCTCTCACTTTTTTTATATGAATTGTTTTTTTTTATTTTCCGGATGATGAAAAAGTTTGTTTTTTTGGCAAATAAGAGGTTCGTCGTATCCAAAACTTCGCTTGTGATTTGGTGCATGATATTGAATATCTAATAAAACATTCCAAAGAGACCCCCGAAGAAGTTTATGATTTTTTTGCCGAGAAAAAATTTTTACGAATACTTGAACATGACTATTTGTTTGATATTTTTTAAATACTATGAAAATCGTCAAAAAAACAGATTATTACGATGACAGACCGTTAGACAGTATATTATTAGAATAAGACAATGAGTAAATGTAAAAATGTCTTATCCTTTCATTGTATACTCGCTATATTTCAATATCAATCATGCCAGCGAGAGCAAATTTGAAAGATAACCGGATCGAGTCCGATGCGAAATTGATAGAGAATTACTGAAATAGTATAGTTACTGGTAATCATATGGACATTTCATAATGAATTTAGCTTCCTTTATAAAGTTATGTTAATGTGTTCAAACCGATTTTGACAGATACAGGGAGTGTAGTTCTTTTTTACAATGCTCTCTAATGACTTTTTATGATTTTGTAATTTCTGAAGTCGGCGCTTGGTTCAAAATTTGAAAATCGCAATATTTTTACTAAATGTTGAGCATATTCCATTTCAGATTTTTATTTAAATATATTTTCTTCCGAATATCTTTTTCTAAGTGACATGTTTTTTTGAAGATTTCATCATAGATGTTAAAAAATATCAACGAATGATATGTTTTCAATTATACAATAAAAATTATTTATTTTTAAAAATCGGATTGTTATATCTGAGTTGATTTGTTTAGGAATTTTTTTAACATTATATCACATTAAGCTCAATTATAAACAGCGAAAATTTGGACTCTAGAATCTCTTTTTTGACTTATGTATTGCAAAGAAAACACTTTTTTTCAATTACTCGGGAAAATCAAAAAAATCTTACATTAAAAAGATAATTGAAGAGTTGTATTACTTTTCGAAGGCGAAATGTGCTTCTTGAATGTGCTTAAACGAATTAATCTAACTATAAAAATTTTGGAGATAGTTATTGAGTACGTACCTTAAAGATGTTTAGCTAGGAATGTATTATTGGTGATTCTCCAAATTTTGCTAAAATTCTCAGGCTGAAAAAATCGGGCATTGGTTCTTTTTCTTTGTTTACACGCATATAGCATCAGCATATTTGGAATTAGATATCTGGTGGAAATTATTTGTGTAAATTTGACCAGGGTTTGGTTTCGGATAATAGATTATTTATCAAAATAGTCCAATTTTATTTTATTACTAGTTTTACTTGTATAGTTAGTCTCTCATGGAAAAAGTGGTTGCAATCCTTTCTTTTAAAATATGTTATGATTTTTGGGGACAAGAATATTTTGGCTGAATGGTTCACATTGGGCAGCCATTCAGTATTTTAATATATATTAAAATATATATATATATATATATATATTAGCTATATATAAATATATAATAATATATATACTATAGTGAGTAATATTATAGACATTTATATAATTAATATATGTATTCTGATATTCCCCCATATTAGATTTTTAATAATAATTTTCATAATTATAATAGTGTCTTATTTCCGACATGACAATAAAAAGTTTCCGTGTCGATTTTATTTCTTGTTGAGGCATCCTATCCACAGTTTTTTTCAACTCTCATTTCTGATTTATCCCGCGATCCTGCTGTTCAGTTTTAATCGTCAATGGCCACAAGTGGTTCTTAGAAGGGAAGACCCATTTGAAGTTGGCAGCCAACAGAATGACGATGGTTCGAAAACATTTGAATCACAAGTTATCCGTAGTTAGAAAGAAAAATAATTATTCGAATTTAACTTGAATTATATTCTATTAACAAACAAATGGTTTCGGCTTTAATGATATAAAGTTTGTATCTTACATGTGATAGCTGTTCGATAATTTTCTAGTATTCATTAGCGTTTGTATGGGGTTATTTTGCATCCAATGTGTTAATGATAAAATTTGTTCATCAGACGGCGTTTTATCATTAACATGTTCCTAACTGTCGACCTAAATGCACAAAAATTGTATCATTAAAGCGTAGTGCTTCTTTAGTTTATTAATGATATTTTTTATCATTTAAGCGTGTTTATACTTAGAGGTTTGCTACAAGCGGATGTCAAGCGTGGGAGGTACGTAGATCCGATGACGGTAAGAAATAGGTCATATTTGGCAGGCGCGCAAAGTTCACAATTCCAGACGATGTTGAAAATAATCTGAATAGTTATTGGATATCGGAGTCGAACCATGTCTGCTGTTTGTATTTAATAACTAATTTATTATGAATGCTTGGACCATGAGATTCGCCTGCGTTTGGGAACAAACGTCTGTGATAGCATGGACCGGGACAAACGCGCCACATACAACGGTATTTCTAAGGTGTTTGACGCAATAAGTTTGATCTTTTACGTCTGAATTCGTCGAGTGGTGCTTGCAGACTGCACTGCAGATTGGTTAGAGATACAGAAATGCGATTGAAGCAGAGGAAGTCCGGATCAAAGATATTGTTGATTGCTGCGTTGGAGTAGTGCTGTAATGTACCATTAATATACGACGCCTATAGGTTTCCTTTAATCGTCTGTCTGTCCTGTCTTCCGTTGTCTGTCTAGGTCTGTTCAGAACAATTTTTGTGAACAACCAAGAAACTTCAGAACCTATATAGATCATTGCTACATAGAATGAAAATTTGCACATTGTTTCTCACCATCTGCAGATTGCTTATTGAAATGGTCTGATAGAGGTCAATATCTTGGGTTTCTTCATTTTTAACTGAAAAGTGGCGCAGATTTTAGAATCGTACTTTGGTGAACACTAATTAAAAAACCTGACACATTGCATAGAATATTGGCTATTTGATAGCAATGATTGATACTTTTTTCTCACAACAATATCGGTGCATATTACAAAATATTTTAGATGTGCAAATTAAATTTGGCTTTAAGAGGGGTCAATTTATTTTTTTTATTTTTTTTTATTTTTTTATTTTTTTTTTATTATTTTTTTTTTTTTATTTAATTTTTTATATTTTTTTATTTGTTTTTTTTTGTTATTTTTTTTTTTTGTTTTTTTTTTGGGGGGGGGGTGCATTTTCCTGAAAATTCACATAGTTGCAAATCATATTTTGTGAACACCTATAATATGCAGATGTGTAATTAAACATTATGGCTAAGCGGGGCCTTGCTTGACTTTGTCAGTGTTCCAGTTTTGCAACATACTTCCTAAGAAAAGTTTTGACCCAATCATATTATATTTTCATAGGACCAAAATTGTGACTGTTCATTTATGCATTATATTGTTTTCCTTCAAGTGCATTTTATACATTGAATACCCCGGGTTGTAGTTATGTACATGTATCGGGGGAAATGTTAACAATATCATGAATTTTACAATCTCTCAGAGGAATGAATTAGCGATCTTGCATTTCATTTGACTTGTCAGAAAAACGTCCTATCCAGCAGCACACCTGTGTATGCAAGATGTAGGAAAGAACCCCTCCAAGAGCGCTTGTAAACATGACTGGTTCATGTGCAATTGCAACTAGAATATTCTAATTTTTTTCTTTAAAATTGAAGATATAGAATTTTACACCCAAAACTGCATGTCAACAGAACAGTTTGTTAAAGGTACTTGAAATCAATACTGTGAATAGAATACTATTGAGATTGCTGCTTTTGTTAGGCTGAAATGATGACTTTAACTTTGCAATAGCAACGTTTCCCTTTCTTATATTATATAGTATACTGGACAAAAACGTTAAGGATCATTGATTTCAAATTAATTTTAATTTATAACAATACACACATATTTCATCAACAACTATATCTATGTTGAAAATTCAACATTACAACAAACTATTTATCGTTTTTATTATCCAATTTTCATTGAAACTGCGTTAACATACAGAAGGCATCTTGTAGCATTCATCTAAACGAATGTAAATTAGCCATGGTAAAGGCGGAAAATTCACAATATCTGTTAACAAGATTTGATGAAGTCCAATATGTGGTATGCTCAGGTTGCCTGAATAACAGCGCGACCAGAGTTCTCTGCATGCTTCGATAGTCTCGGAGAAGATGTGTGGCAGTTGATTCATTCTCGACCAAACAGCATAGTTTCTCATCGTTTTCGGAAAGCACTGGACGGGCTGGAAACTGCCTGCTGTAGCTTGTCCAAGCATGGTTCTAATGGGTTTAAAGATCGGGAGAGAGGCTGGCCAGTTTCCTTCGCTGATGTCTAGTTTCCAGATAGTCGTTAAACTCTAGCCTGTGAGGACGAGCATTATCATCCATCAAATAAGTCATCGCCGATAGCACCGGCATATCGGTCTGACGATGGGTTTAGACTTCTCGGTATCGATGACGTAAGGTTGCCTGCGATAACGTGCAGTCAGGTTCTTTCCGGTTATTAAAACTTGATACTACCTAAGACCATCACTGAATCCATCCAGACAGATCGTGCTCAGCACACACAGCAGATATGCCTGCTCGCCTGCATGCGGCCAAACCGCTACGTCCCATCCATGAAAGTCTACCACAAAGCGGCGACTCATTAGTAAGTAGAAAAGGGGTCCATGACTCGCGCAATTGCCAGTTTCGTAGTGCGTAGCTGCCATTAGGCACTTAAGGCACGTGCCTACAAATTTTCATATCAAAATTAAAATATTAAAAATAATATTTCTGGTTTATTTAAAGTCATTTACACAGGCAGGCCTACTTACAAACAGGTTGTTGTTTGTAGAGGTTTATTAAAAACAATCATCTTTAAAGGCAACTTTCGGAATTCTAGATGCGTCGTTTATAACAATTAAACCTAACCTTGGGTCAATGCTGGCATAGTTTATACTGTAATTTATACAATTTTTTGGGTTTTTTTAACCGTTTTTCATACACTGTTTCTGCTACGAATTCTTTCGATTTACCTGATCAAGACTATAATGGGTACTACGGGGGTGTGACTGCTTTCCAAGCAGGGGATGCTTATCTCCTAGAACACTTATCACACCTGGTGTGGTCCAGGGCCGTGTTTGCGCGAACTTTTGTTTTGTATTCTATTTGGACAACGAGATTGATCATTTCACTGTTCCGTTACTTGCTTACTTCTAAACGCTCCATTTTAGACTATATGTAACTCTTATTAATTCCATCTCTCTGACTCAAACTTTGATCATTCAAAAATTAAATAATCAAACAAACTCAACCCTTGAAACAACTCCCACCTTCCCAGACAACTCCTGGGAAAACAGCTCAAGCACCGCACGCCATTCTCTGCCTTTGTATGTTTCTCTCTTTCAAGCAACATTGACATATTCACATTGAATAATGGTTGTAATGATATATATTAAATCGAAACATTTCTCTGCAATTACGGGAATCCAAATCAAAATTCCCAATAAAATTTCCCACAAAGCTAATCAGTCTCTAAAAACATTGTTGTTTTTTTTAAATGCTTTCAAGAGAAAGGCGGTTTGCATTTTTTTTTTTCTGGAAAAAAAAGCATAATTGCTTGCATATTGCATCTGGTTAAAGATATTTGATTGTACATTTTTTCTCCATCTTCTTCTACGAAATTTCTTTAAGGAGACTCATGCAAATTTGTGTGTATAACATGTGCCTAGAAGTGGTCTCAAAAACGAAATTTGTTTTTCCATCGGGGGGGGGGCATTGGTGTTGTCCTGGACTCGCTGGAGCCTAGGCGACCACAGACTCATCGCTTTATATTCACGTGGGTCGCTATTATCTCAAGGCTACTACGCCAATCTGTACGGTGAATTTCGTGTCCATTGAATATCTTACTGTTTTGTGTATTGCGGTCAATTTGGGGGCGGAACGTGGCGGAAAGCTTTAATGTTGGCACCGTGTAGTCTGTTACGGAACAGTTTGTGCCGTGTATGGCCCCCTGTTGCTGTTTCAAAGTCTCTATTGAGCTTGCAACAAGCTCTTGAAAATACATGTGATAAATTCCGACATGCCTAGAGTGAGATTTTTGCCGGGCTAGGGTGAATTGGGGGTGTTTGGGGTGAGATTTTTTTTTATATAATGATTTGCTGTAATAAGCCTATAAGACTTAAAATAGCTAGCTTAAGTTCATTTTTATTCCTTCTGGGAGTAGTTCTGGACATTGAAGGCATTTTTGGCTTTTTTGATCCCACTTTCATGATTAAAGGGAATAATTGCACTCATCACTACTTGAAGCACTTTAAATTACAATTTTTTTTGGGAGGGTGAGAATTATTTAGGTATCTAGTTTTTAGATTGAAAACAATAGCCGGAATTTGGGTTAAAGTTAGCAGAATTTTTTATAATGTTGATCATAACAAAAGGGTGAGTCTCAACTCAACCCAGGTGCCGACATGCCCTGTCTGTCTTTGCCTTTGACCGTTAAAGCCTATTTGGCAGGTAAACGGTCTGACGAGCGTAGTTTGAACCTCGGACGAACCAGCAAATGTGGTACATCGCATCTGCAATACTTGAAGCAATTACGCACAGTCTGATTGGAAGCTATTCTTATGCATATCTTGATCGATAAGAAGTTACGACATTAACTTAATGATTTTATTAGATTAGTTGGATTAGCGCGACCCTCACACATTATATAAAGTGTTGCGGCACTTATCGCTATTATTCTGAAACAGCACAATCAAAAGACAAATAATTGGAAAAGCAAGCCATACCATACTTCGGCTGGGAGCTTGATCTTTTACAACGCTTGCATTTCCTGTTTTTAAAATTGTACGTTGTCTTTTCTTTGAATTTGCCACTTAGTTTCCGGGAAAATCACCAACCAAATAAGGATACAGAGCCTTAAACATTATGTCTTACCACAACCAAACTTTTTGTGGGAATAGAACAAATGTTTCTTGCTACTTTCGGCTAATAATTTTAGGAAGTTATTTATCCTGAAATCTACTTTGTTTTGTATGTTTATTCCTCGTGGATCCACTTATTAATACCAGCGAGCACTCAGTATCCAAATTAGAGAGCATTCTTTTAGAAAAGAATTATTTGTTGGAGGGTTAAGCGAAAACATATTGTCCGCCGCCAATAATTTATAAAATATTTATCCACGGCAAATAATTTAAACAGAGAAATAAAAGCAACAAATCAAATCAATAACATATTCATGAAACTTAAAAAAAGTAGGCGAAGTACAAAAAGTGTGATTTTTAATTTCAAAAAAAGAAACCTTAAATCCAGGCACCTTCAAAACGAAAGTTAAGATCGTTCAACATTTTCCTTTTTTTATATGTTCAATTCCGACACACAAAATAAATGAAGCGACTCATTAAACTATTTTTTTGTCGCGTAAATGAAGAATATAAATATTAGTTTGCCATCAAGCGTACAAATCAAACGGCCGTAAATTCACTCAAGTCAAGGAGGGTATAAAATCGTGTTTAACAGGAAAAAAATCAAATAACGCGAAAATGTGGTCTATCTTTATTTGGTAATATGTAAATGTTTGTTTAAATTGCGACAATTGATGGGTTTCCGTGACACTTATGTGCGCTTTCGGGTCAACTTCCAACCATAGATTCTGATCCCTGACGGGAATACATTCATTTTGAATTTTAAAGGCAATTTAGATTTTTCTATTTTAAAGAGATTTGGTTTAATTGCTCACTATAATTGGAACCAATTTGATATCTCAGTAAATTTAACATTTAGAACTTCTAATCTTACAAAGAGGCATGAAGTTTTAATACCACAACACAATTGATCAAAAAAGACCATGAGCTTGTTAAACAGGGATTAATGCTATGCCTATTTACTACATTTCAAGAGTTAAAATGTATTGAACTGATATGAACATAATTTTTTCCAATATGTGACTGTCACAATTCTTTTAGGTGCGGCATCCTAGACTTGGTTGCACGTCTGTTCTCATCTTCAACCCTTTTACTCCCATTTGTAGTGGCGCCTATTGTTTTTTCGTTGACCACTGAGTGAGGTGCTGTACCATAGTGTTTTTGTCACCCTCGACAATGACCTGTCACAGCACCTGGGTTTTTACCCATAGGAATTGTTTCGCAGGGACCTCCTCAGTTGAGCGCCTGGCCATTGCCTACTAGTCGTCCCTCTAGAGTGTTTACCCTCATCGTCTATTGACACGCTTGGATCTTTTCAGCTATTGTGGACATTTTTATCGCCATTGTATATGGCACGTAAACTGCTCTTTTATAGAGTACACCTTTGATAACTGTTTGTGTTCAGTCATCCGCTTCAGCGACTATCGTCATAAGAATTCGACAGTTCCAAAAAGGCTAACCTACCAGTCAGGGTTTTAGCACGCTCACCTGTATACCTTGGAAGACCTCTCTTTTTTCACGTCATTTTAGTTTTGGCTTACTTTCCACCTGCCAACGTCCTCTCGCTTGTCAATCATACAGATAGGGACCTCTTCACTGCCGCAACCGTTCCCAACAGGAGAGGACTGCTTCAACCTGATCTTCACGGAGACACATATTTTGAAATGCCCTCATCCTTGGCGCTCTTGCCCGTTGTGTTGTGTAATCGATTAGATGGTGTGCCCTTAGGTTCGTCAGTATTATATTCTTTTCTTAATCTACTAAAGGGCTACAATTTTCAGATGACATTATTGCATAATAGTGGCCTTTTGACAACATCAATCACCACATAACAACACCTAATAATATCATATATACTCAGATATAAAACTACAAATATATCAATCAAAAAAAACATAAAAAATTGCTCAATACCAGCTAAGTACCAATCCTTAAGATAGATAACTCTATCATGACACTCGACTTTCTATAGTTAACCAACTTTATTCTATTCAAATAGAGCTAAACTGAATGTTCCAAATTAAGCAATGACTAATTGATTCTGTTTGTAAACGAGCCAATTAGTGATATTTTCTTCAATGAAGTTATTATTAGTGTAAATGTTCCTAGTTTCGAATTCGTTCAATCCCAATTGTTTGATGTGACCATGAGGCTCATGTTTAACAGTTGTAAAGAAGTAAACTTTGAGCTGTATCATTTATAGGAGAAAGCGTTTCTCACCACACCCTGGACTTTCATGAATTGCAATTATAATCTTCGACACCGCAACTTTCGCTATGTTAATAGCCGTCCGCATTTATTATTAAAGTAAACAAAAATTCATTCATTGAAAATCATTTTGGGCTAAATATTGGAAGAAATTCCGGCATAAGTAATTATTATGGTACGAGAAATATAGTCTTGAAATTGTTGTGGAATTAAGACAATTTATTCGATTAATGAAATATCGGATTTTTTTATTGAGCAAAACACTTATTTATGTAATGCCCCTTTTGTGGGGTGGGCCTATTTCCTCAACCAGAAACGTTACGTTTCACAATGGTGGCTTCGGAGAGGAATTTTATAATAAGTGGTTTTCACAAATGAAAAAAGTTGTCTTGAATTTAATAGTAAACATTCCTATAACTTTGACAAGACACTTTCGAGTGATCAAACTTATTTGGAAATTTCAAGGTTTGAAAAAAATACACTTTTACCTAGGTAAGTGTTTCTCATTTTAAGACGTTGTAGAAGCAAAATTTGATATACATGCGTAACCCCGAATAATCTAAGTGGCTGGGCAGGGGTTCTGAATACCAATACACGAGAAGTATTAAGGAACATGCCTTGGGTCTACGTATCTATGGCCGAATGCACACTTGATTCTACAGGCAGCGTACGAGAGGGAAATTAAATACGTTTACAACTGTGGTGTTACATATGGTTGTCCACGGACTTCGGTTTCAGAGAGAGTCTGCATCTTTGCACGCATGAGAATATGGTTCAATGTAAGGAAAAATGTATCGAGAGCGACGGTTTTATTTTAGATGTATTAGGAATAACGCCTGTAGATTAATACACCCGGGGTAAGTCGAGAACGGGCTTGCGTTTGTTTAGGGGTGGGGGGACTGGGGAGAGGCGGGGCGAAGGCAATGGGGGCAATACCATGCCCTCCTCGGTCAACCACCCCCCCCGCAAAAACATATTTCAAGAAGATGAGCCAGAAAAAGTTAAGCTTTTTATGCCCCTCCTCCCCCCCAACTTTTTTTTCCTAAATTTTTTACTCTTTTTTCATGCAAAACATTAACACAATTTAGAAAAAGTGTGCCCCACTTTCAAGTTGGTGGGTGACAGAGAGTTCCACACACCCCTTATTTCTCCACATTTTTTAGTGTGTGTAATTATGTAAAAATGGGGTCAAGTTTTTTTTTTTTTTTTTTTTTTAAGAGAGAACAGTGACTAGTCGCAAGTATATATTTTGCCCGTGTGCCCCTCCATGGTACGTTTTATTATTATACTATTTACCAGAGGTTGCCCCCAAGGCGACAGCCACTTTATTCGCTTACTTTTAATTGTTCACTTCTTTTAGTACGAAACAATGCCTTTTGGTTAATTATTTTTGTTGTCAGCAATTAACATATTTGTAAGTTTTTGCCGCAGCGCTATTTTCCCGATCACGGAATTACTTGATGAAATTTTTTTAAAAAAGTTTTCCTACTCAGGCCCCCTGACCCTCATTCTCACCTTCCCCACCAACATTTCATTCGATTAATTTCCAGTTCTCTACGCTCTTAAATAGGAGTATACCAAAGTATAACACGGATTCATAATTTAAGATCTCGCACTTTAAAAACTATTAGTTATTTTTACTATTTTATTTAAGCAGAAATGATTATAGCCTTTCTAGAAAATCATTTTTGTTGGACAATGATTGATATGCTTCGGCTCGCGATGTTTATGTTATAAAAAAAAAATTATATAAATAGAAAAAAAAAAAAAATAAAAAAGCAGAAAAAAGACAAACAAACAACCCATCTTGTCTTTCCAAAATCTACGATTTAAATATAATGTGAGGTGGGAATCGGGTGAAAGAACTAAGAATAGGTATACACAATAAACTCTGCAATATTTTATAATCTCATAAAAATGAATAAATAATTTAAACATTTTAATAAAACATACTTAAAGCAGTGCGTCTG
>CAJDSM010026353.1:10718-21265 GCA_903981925.1 Ostrea lurida | reverse complement strand
ATTCATTCATTCATCCATCAACCCGGCTGTCTACCCATCCACCGTGACGTCTAGTCATCCACCTGGCCATATATACATCTACTTGACTGTTCGTATAATCAATCAATCCATCCATTTATTCATTATCTTATTCCGTAATCTATAGAAACGCTTGCATCTGCGAAGTATCAATATGAAAAATACACTGAAACGAAATAATTTTACCAAGTATGAAATCAATATTTTTATAGATTTCAAGATAGTCACATTCCCTCCATCATACGAGATATTAGGAATTTAGACATTTCCAATATCAACCATTGTGTCTGCTTCTGAAAAAATAAAATCTTCTCTTAGTATGCGTAAACATCACCTATTGTTTTTATGTCTTCTAATTCATCACCAAGAGGACTTTATCGAAAGAAAAACGTTGATTCATTTGAAAATGTTACTATATCTGCTTTTACAACTATATTTATTCATTGGTGTTAACAAAACCCGGCAAACGCATTTCTTTTGCTGCGCGAACAGACACCCACAATCTTGTACATTAATAATTGAACAGTTCAGTGACGTATGTAGTCTACATGAAGAGTCTTTATCTAATTTTAGATGTAGAAAAAAGTGTTGTTGATCGAAATATCTTACAGAATTTTTTTTATGATGTATTTAGAATGTTCGATGATTAAACCGCTTTCTTATTTTATTATTACTATTATTATTTTGGCATTGAATAATATTATGCATTTGACCACATAAAATATATGTATACAGTATGGCGAAATATATTTATACAGTATGGTGCAATATATGTATACAGTATGATGCAATATATACATTATACACGTTTATGTTCATTAGGATTTTATGCTTTAGAACATTATTTTATTTTTTATTCACACACAATTTTTTTTAATGAAGTCATATTTTGACTGATTTGTTTCATACCCTTTGTTAGACTGTCATTTTCGTACTATATTTGACGACGGGTAATCCCGTTTACTTTATTTCGACTAAGGGATCTTGGCGGGTGTGACCGGTCGGCAGAGGATGCTTACTCCATGGCACCTGATCCTGCCTTCGCTTTTGTTGGAAGTCCGTGTTGCTCTGCACTTGACTTTGGACTTTGTTTTGCCTCGGACTAAAATGTAGCTCTGTCATTGGTTGAAACGCGGCACGTGACTGCGGTCTAAATTTCTTTAGACGGCGAGTAGCAAAATATAGATGGCGGACGTTATATATCTTTTTTAGCATTGAAACTAACTTCGTCATACTGTGCTGTCTATATTTGTTCCTCGACAAAACAAAACACTTATTAGGTTTGTTACTGACTGTGTACAGAAGTATGTCGGGTTGTTCAATTCCATAGAAGGCTCGGCTTCGCCTCGCCTCTATGAAATTGAACAACCCGACATATTTCTGTACACAGTCAGTAACAAACCTAAAAAGTAATATTGTACATATGGTTTTGGGGGGATTATGATTACGTTTAACACATTGTTAACTTCGCCAATTACTATGATAACTTCTTATTGCAGAACTTCATGGGGTTTTAACTGCATTGTTTCTACCTCGGACTATAATGTCACTTTGTCATAACGGGCGACCGTTACGTCTTTTTTAGTACTGAAACTAACTTTTCACCATACTCTGCCATCTATAATTGGTCCTCGACAAAACAAAACGCTTATTAGACTTCGCCTCGCCTTCTATGGAATTGATCAACCCGACATATATCCGTAGACAGTCATTAACAAACTTGATAAGTAATATTGGTGTTTGGCGGGACGATCTTAAATACAATACCCTAAGTGTGTTTGAAGTAGCGCTTTGATACTGTGTAGATTCAATTTGTTAAGGTACATAGCAAATAAATGTCTAATTCCCAGCTTCAAAGAAAAATAGTTTTTACGCTTCATGCAATGCATGCTTAGCGTAGGACCGAAATTCAATTAACTATATTAGAAATAAATAATCCTGCTCAGGTCTTTAAGAGTGTGGGTTGTTCTGCATTGTATATAACGTGCGGTTGGCGCTTTTCCTTGTTACTTTATCGTCAACGCCGGTCGATCGCGGACACGGAGTGAACACAGCAGCCAATGGTGCGCACTTGTCTATCAAAGTTACACATTATCCTTTAATATACCACGACTTCATTCAAACTTGAAGGCAATTGATATTAACCAAACCGTAAATACTTGTTTAGCAGTTGACTGGAAGCCATGTCAATTAATTTATGCTTGACCGTTAACGAAAGTTTAAACGTTACCTTGGATAAGGAAAATTCGTCGACTTTTAGTTTAGTTCAACCGAAGGATTATCCTTTTCTATACCAGATTATTTCTGTGATTATTGGTATTGTGATATTTCTGGTGGGGATGATTGGTAACATTCTCGTAATAGTGGTGGTCTGTCGAACTAAGTGCATGCACACACCCACCAACTGTTACCTCCTAAGCCTGTCCGTGGCGGATTGTTTGGTCCTACTCTCCGCTACCCTTCCCTCCATTCCGGAGCCATTCTTTCACACCGGGGAGTGGCCATGGGGAGGTGTTACGTGTTCTCTCCTAGTGTTTTTACAGTATCTTGGTGTTCAAGCATCTTCATTATCAATAACAATGTTTACCATCGAGCGATACATCGCGATATGCCATCCGATGAAGGCCCAGCGTATGTGCACGGTGCAAAGGGCAAAACGTATAATCATCGCTATTTGGATTTTCACGACACTCTATTGTGCTCCATGGCTAGGGCTAACTGTTGTGATATCTGATCCAAAGACCCAGGTTCCAACGTGTGCCCACCGACTGGAGAGAGAAAAATACCTGGCCTACTATCTCACGGATCTCATCGCTTTCTACATCGTTCCCCTTCTGGTTTCTGGAATATTATATGGCCTGATTGCTAGAATTTTGTTTATCAATGCGATCCCTCGATCAAAATCACAGGAACAACACTATCCAAAGACGGACAAATGCCGTGTTAAGAAGTCCACCTTTAGTTCCAGGAAGCAGGTAATTTTACACCTATATACAAATAATATGTATGTAATTGTAATATTGAAAAGTTGTAGATATTTTAAAATCTATTGCATATTACTGTACGTGTCCTACGCATTAGTATGCACCTTTTCACTTTCCAAGAAATTAAACAGACCGATGGAAAAAGATTTACACAGTTGTGTTCCGTCGTTGTCTATTTCCTGTAATGAAATCGTTTTGGCATAGAATGCAAACTACACGGACTTACATGTTAACGCATACCAGTACTGTAAATCATTATTACAAGTAACTATACACTAGGCTACTAAATCACTCCCAGAATCTTTAGGATTCCTTACGCTTTACGAGTTCTTTTTCACTGGAACATTGAATCGAAAATATACTTGATGAGCAAATCTTCATCCACCTCTCAATGTTCTAAGATGTGCATTAAAATTTGATTACGAACGAGAAGTATTCGAAACTTCATCAATCATTGTATTTCAAGATATATTAAGGGTTGAAATAATGTAGATCGTAATATCTTGGTAACAGTTTAGTAAATATATTGTACATGTATTCTCATGATTTCCATATATATTTACCTGATTCCAATACAGGATTATTTTTATTTGTGAAACATTTGACATCAACTCACAGAGACATCACATTGTCCATTGGAACAACAATGATAGTTCGGTCATCTAAGTTGAAAGCATGTACGGCATTTTCATGGCTCTTCCATAGCTATTCCAGCTTGTGGAATGGAATCTTTCACTAAAAATTGATGTGAATGTGACTCATCTATTGTGCTGATTTCAACCCGTGACGCGCACAAAAGACGTCCAGAAGACAAGATAATGCTTAATTTAACAGAACTGTTTAGATATCATGGTACTTGTGTGAAATTCCCGATTATCGATTATAATCTTAACCTTAATTTCCATCAAAATACGTGTCATAGATATAGTATCTAAGTCTTCGAAAATTTATGTGACTAGCGCATGCGTGGGCAACGTTGAAATGAATATGTACTGTGTGATGGAAGCCGAAAACAGTTCTGTAATTACTCACTCTGGAAACCATTCTCTGATCAATTTCCAAGTCTTTCAAAGACAATTCACTTCGTATGCTGATAAGTCTGTGTCTACTGGAATTAATTCATTTTAATTTGTGTATTTCTCAGTGAGAATGTTTTAGATAAGCTTGTTTCGAACAATGACACCGATTCAGCGTTGATAGCGATTAGTTTTTTCAGATTGTTCTCTGAGATTGGTATATTACTAATCATTTATCAATATACAGGAAAAAGGATACTATAAATATGCCTACACTATAAGTAGTAGTGATTTAACCGCCTTAAAAAACTACAATGTAAAATAACTCGGAAAGGGTACATGTTTCGTACGTAATTAACCACCACAATTTCTATCATGATTATACTCGTCATTATTCCACAAAGTCCTTATTCCCTCTAAATTTTTAGGTACTTTACATGGAAAAAGTTAGTTCAAATACTAGTTTTAGACATTGGCTTCTATAATGAAATTCTAAAATAGTATGTATAATATTAATATTAATATACAATAAAGTATTCTATATCAAATAATCAGTCATATTAATTTCTCAGGAACGTTTGTGACATACGAAAAAACTGCGCCATTTGACCTCTGCTGATAAATGCAGAGAACAGGAACACCATACCTTTTGAAAAATTGGCTCATTTGATAGTTAAAGTATTATGATGACGTCATCAGTACGTGTGTGTGTATGTGTGTGTATGTGTGACGACTGAAATATTTATATAAAAAGTGCATGTAATCTCTGAAAAAAAAAAAAAAAGTTGGCTTATTAAAGGTTGAGGGATACATTCCATTATTATCAATGTAAAATTTGTATTTTGACTAAATTTTTTAAAATGCTTTTTAAATTAAAAAAAGAAAAAAAGAAAAGAAAAGAAAACACCCCTCCCTCCAAAAAAACAAAAAAATATATAGAGAAAAAACGGCCCTTGGGATTAATTTCACGATGGCTTTCCGGTGTTTCTTTATCTAGTGATCTATCCATCTTTTATTGTTAATTAGTTTAAATCACCGACAGTTGTCAGTGATACCCACTGTGATTGCGCTAGACTGAAGGGATGACCTTTTTCTGCAAAATATAAATCTGTAATAAAACACCCCTACATATATATGTGCTTCTCTAATTAGGATTTGCAAGTTTTTATCATTGAAAGCATAGTGCCGTGTTACATTTAGTTCTTTATATGTATTCCACAACATTGACGTGAATAATGACGAGAATTAATTTTTAAAGTAATATAGTTTTAAATAATCATCAAAGAATGTTGTCAACGTACTGTTGAATAAAGCATACGAACCCTCCATTGTATACATACATGTAATACGTGTAGACAATGTTACTGTAGACCAAAGCTAAACAAGCAATGGAAGAGCTCAAGCCATCTAGAATTACCATGTAAGCGTACTGTGGACTCTGTTTTTCGGTTAATAGGCATTGGCCTGTAGACATGGATGAGGGTCGTGTTTCTGACCAAAGACCACTTCCTGTACTTGCTCACACTTGTTAATACCATAGATTACCCAGCTGCCGTGTCATTTTCCTGACATTTCCATAAAATAGGAAGTCACAACAGTGTAATTTCGTTAATATTGATTGTGTTGAATGGTATTGACATTCTCATGGGGTGTCTTTAAATACTAAAGCAACAGAGACTTTAAAATACCGTTCTATTTCCACAGTCGATTGAATATCATTTTTGGTCTTCTGCAGATCAAAGTAATCGCGTTTTCTTGTAATCATGTCTAAAAATTTTGATCGTTAAAGATAAAACAGCATAGCCTTATTAAATAAATAATGTGTTATGTATAATAAAAACCAAATTTGCAGAATTATGTGGTAGTGTCGCTAAAAAAATAAAAATCGCGGTGTAATTATCCTTTTTCCAATATCCATTGATGCACCACCAGAAAAGATTTCAAATTCGACTGAATGATGAACTGTAAAGATTTTTATCTTGCTCATACTGGGTTGCTATCGAAACGGAAGCTATGTAATCTCGGTAAATGATATGTCACCAGCTTCAATATATTAGATTCTTAATTAAAAAAATAATTAAGATACCGATTTCATACTTCATAAATCATGTAAAAAATGCCATGAGTTTATTAAAATATTCATGCTTATATTGTTTTCAGGAGTTATGACGAAAGTCTTTATGATGCATTATTTAATATATAGCGTTCATGACAAAAATCAATGAAGAGAATACCTGGGATTTATTAGTAGACGGAAGACGCTACCGTAGAGACTATTGGTCTTTTGTCGGAAACATTCACTTCCTGTCCTTTTTTGTTGTCAAAAAAAATTCTCGAAGGGCCAAAGTTCTTATCGAGGTTTTCTACCAATATCTTGATTTTTGTCTACAATTTACACCACGACTGCCTACACGAAGACGTTCATTCTGAATTGGCAGAAAACTAATAAAGTCTCGGGTGATTTGTGAAGCAAGATTTCCATTATATATGTTCAGCCATTTTATAGTTTATGTCTTGTGAGATTTGAAAGACCAATATTGTCATTATACACTATACAGTCAACCTGTTGGTTTGATTTTAATTGGACTGTCACATCATTCTCTTGCACAGAGTTGTCGGTCCTTTCTCTCCCTTACATCTCTATCAACTCCCGTTTTACAAGATTTTTGTAAAAACATTGAAAGAATGGAAAAACACTCTTGTGAGTGTTCGTTACTTTATAAAATATTAAAAGAAAATAACAAATAACTAATATGTTAATTTTGGTCTTATAAGTTTTAATTTTTAAACTTTTGTTAGAGAACTATTTTGCGTTTAAACGTTTTTAAAAAACATTTTTAAGCCAAATATATATTTACATAAATATACAAATTTGTATGGTAATAATGTATTTATCCTATGGCAGTGCAATGAATTCCTAATTGTAAAACGAATTACATGTGTAATTAGATTTTTATCTGTCATTTGGGGCTCAGCTGATGAGCCATAAAGCCCCACCCTTGCACCTGATCCATAAAGGTCATGCTAGGTTTTCAAAAATTGCAATCCCGTGGGGATCCGGGTTAGAATAGATCCTCAGTATTCCTTGCTAGTCGTAAGAGGCGACTAAATGGGGCGGTCCTTCGGATGAGACCGCAAAAATCGAGGCCCCGTGTCAAATCACGTGTGGCACGATAAAGATCCCTCCCTGTTCAAAGGAGCATAGGCCTAAATTTTTCAGACCTTCACCGGCAATGGTGAAGTCTCCAAATGAGTGAAAAATTCTCAAGCAGGACGTAAATCAATATACAATCAATCAATCAAAAATTGCAGGTTTTCACCACACCTCTAACACTAGATCACTTTACACATTTTTATAATATTGGAAAACCTTATTTGTTCATCATTTATATTTTCATTACTAGTATTTTCTTTTCTTGGTTTGGTTGTTAGATGTCAAGGAGTTTTAAAAGAAGATTTCTAATCAAGTAACACATTTTCACTATGTATACGTGAACCATTAAGATTCATCCTATCACCAGAACTCCTGACCTAGGATTCATTAACTTCATATCCTTGTACTTATATATGCTTTGCTTGATCACCAGAACAGAAGAAGTATACATTCCATATTAGCACCAAACACAAAAAAGCAAACACGGCAAGATTCTTAAAAATTGCACTTTGAGATTCTTTAAACCTCAGGATCCCAGCGTCCACAAAATTCTCAGTCTTTAGTTTTCAGTACCCAAATTATTGTAGCGGACAGTATAAAGGGAACTTATACTGCCTCGCTAATGAGCTAGCTTTTCTGGCGATGTGGTAGAGTTCCTGTTTTGATCACACAAGCTAAGCAACGGCGAGCGTGGTAGAGCACCTGGATGGGAGACCGCTACACGTTACAAATTGGTGGCATCGTAATGACTCTGGTGTTTGGTGGGAGACCTGTGTCAGGTAGAGTTTCTTCGGAGCTCTGGGATCAAGTGTCCATGTACGGACGTGGTTTCGTCCGGGGACTGACGGTAGATGTCGGGAACGGCGGGTGCCGTTGCTGAACAGGTGCCAAACATTCAGAGAGGACCCATGCGAAGCTTCGGGAAGAAGCTTCCCCGAGTGGGAGGAAGTGTAGCGGACAGTATAAAGGGAACTTATACTGCCTCGCCAGTGAGCTAGCTTTTCTGGCGATGTGGTAGAGTTCCTGTCTTGATCACACAAGTTAAGCAACGGCGAGCGTGGTCAGCACCTGGATGGGTGACCGCTACACGTTACATTATGTTGATTTAAACATATTTTATTGAATAAATCAAATGGATTGGGCAACAGGCATACCTTATAAGCCCTTTCCCAAATGTGATGAAAAATGATGAAATACTGATTCTAAAGAATTTAAGGACAATAAAATGTGTTTTATTACCGTCTTCCAAGGAAGACGGTATACCTTTTGAAAGACCAATTATTGTCTTATACACTATACAGTCAACCTGTTGGTTTGATTTTAATTGGACTGTCACATCATTCTCTTGCACAGAGTTGTCGGTCCTTTCTCTCCCTTACATCTATCAACTCCCGTTTTACAAGATTTTTGTAAAAACATTGAAAGAATGGAAAACACTCTTGTGATGTTCGTTACTTTTAAAATATTAAAAAAGAAAATCAAATAACTAATATGTTAATTTTGGTCTTATAAGTTTTAATTTTAAACTTTTGTTAGAGAACTATTTTGCGTTTAAACGTTTTTTAAAAATTTTTTAAGCCAAATATATATTTACATAAATATACAAATTTGTATGGTAATAATGTATTTATCCATTGGCAGTGCAATGAATTCCTAATTGTAAAACGAATTACATGTGTAATTAGATTTTTATCTGTCATTTGGGGCTCAGCTGATGAGCCATAAAGCCCCACCCTTGCACCTGATCCATAAAGGTCATGCTAGGTTTTCAAAAATTGCAATCCCGTGGGGATCCGGGTATGAATAGATCCTCAGTATTCCTGCTAGTCGTAAGAGGCGACTAAATGGGCGGTCCTTCGGATGAGACCGCAAAAATCGAGGCCCCGTGTCAAATCACGTGTGGCACGATAAGATCCCTCCCTGTTCAAAGGAGCATAGGCCTAAATTTTTCAGACCTTCACCGGCAATGGTGAAGTCTCCAAATGAGTGAAAAATTCAAGCAGGAAGTAAATCAATATCAATCAATCAATCAAAAATTGCAGGTTTTCACCACACCTCTAACACTAGATCACTTTACACATTTTTATAATATTGGAAAACCTTATTTGTCATCATTTTATATTTCATTACTAGTATTTTCTTTTCTTGGTTTTGTTGTTTGATGTCAAGGATTTTAAAAGAAGATTTCTAATCAAGTAACACATTTTCACTATGTATACGTGAACCATTAAGATTCATCCTATCACCAGAACTCCTGACCTAGGATTCATTAACTCATATCCTTGTACTTATATATGCTTTGCTTGATCACCAGAACAGAAGAAGTATACATTCCATATTAGCACCAAACACAAAAAAGCAAACACGGCAAGATTCTTAAAAATTGCACTTTGAGATTCTTTAAACCTCAGGATCCCAGCGTCCACAAAATTCTCAGTCTTTAGTTTTCAGTACCCAAATTATTGTAGCGGACAGTATAAAGGGAACTTATACTGCCTCGCTAATGAGCTAGCTTTTCTGGCGATGTGGTAGAGTTCCTGTTTTTGATCACACAAGCTAAGCAACGGCGAGCGTGGTAGAGCACCTGGATGGAGGACCGCTACACGTTACAAATTGGTGGCATCGTAATGACTCTGTGTTTTGGTGGGAGACCTGTGTCAGGTAGAGTTTCTTCGGAGCTCTGGGATCAAGTGTCCATGTACGGACGTGGTTTCGTCCGGGGACGACGGTAGATGTCGGGAACGGCGGGTGCCGTTGCTGAACAGGTGCCAAACATTCAGAGAGGACCCATGCGAAGCTTCGGGAAAAGCTTCCCCGAGTGGGAGAAGTGTAGCGGACAGTATAAAGGGAACTTATACTGCCTCGCCAGTGAGCTAGCTTTTCTGGCGATGTGGTAGAGTTCCTGTCTTGATCACACAAGTTAAGCAACGGCGAGCGTGGTCAGCACCTGGATGGGTGACCGCTACACGTTACATTATGTTGATTTAAACATATTTTATTGAATAAATCAAATGGATTGGGCAACAGGCATAGCCTATATAAGCCCTTTCCCAAATTATGTTCTTCCCAAATGTGATGAAAAATGATGAAATACTGATTCTAAAGAATTTAAGGACAATAAAATGTGTTTTATTACCGTCTTCCAAGGAGACGGTATACATAGTGAAGTGATTTACAATCTCCGGACTGAGCACTTCTTTCTGTTGTGATTGGTAGAAAATGCATGATGTGAAAATTGTTTCATTCCCATTGGTTAAAATGCCGTTCTGTCTAAGGGAGATAATTTTTTTCTGTGATCTAATTTACGTACGAGTTAACAATTTAACAAGATTTTCAATCTTAAAAAAAATTACAAAACGAACCAAGAAAACCGCA
>CAJDSM010026353.1:0-10217 GCA_903981925.1 Ostrea lurida | reverse complement strand
CCCCTTTTAGACCTCCTCTCCCCATAACTTGTAGGGAAAAAATGGATCCTCCTGTCCTGACAATATGCAGATCTGTAAATGGCAATAAGGCATTATACAAAGTTTCAATCTATATGAAAAGCCATATTGAATAAGTGTTCACAAGCTCTTTTACATCCACACCCGGCCTCACTTAGATCCACCATATAACTTGTAGAAAAATAATTGTCCTGACAATATGCACATCAAAGGTTTCCAGTCTATCCGATCCACGATAACTTTAAGGAAAATAATTGGACTCATTTGTCCTTCAACAACAAGGGTTCAAGTCTATCCGATAAGCCATACCAATAGGAGTTCGAAGTGGTATCCCAACCCCTGTTAGATCCACCATAGTTTTAGTCCCTCCAACCAAATAGAAAAGCAAACAAAACAAAGAATAACGGGGTGTACTTCAATTTTAACACAAAAAATAAAATTATTTCTCTTAATAATAATTCCATATAAATGCCTTGTAATTGTCGTGTATCAATTCCATTAATTGCGGTTTTCTTGGTTCGTTTTGTAATTTTTTTTAAAGATTGAAAATCTGTTAAATTGTTAACTCGTACGTAAATTAGATCACAGAAAAAAATTATCTCCCTTAGACAGAACGGCATTTTAACCAATGGGAATGAAACAATTTTCACATCATGCATTTTCTACCAATCACAACAGAAAAAGAGTGCTCAGTCCGGAGATTGTAAATCACTTCAACTATGTATACCGTCTTCCTTGGAAGACGGTAATAAAACACATTTTATTGTCCTTAAATTCTTAGAATCAGTATTTCATCATTTTTCATCACATTTGGGAAGGAACATAATTTGGGAAAGGGCTTATATAGGCTATGCCTGTTGCCCAATCCATTTGATTTATTCAATAAAAATATGTTTAAATCAACATAATGTAACGTGTAGCGGTCACCCATCCAGGTGCTGACCACGCTCGCCGTTGCTTAACTTGTGTGATCAAGACAGGAACTCTACCACATCGCCAGAAAAGCTAGCTCACTGGCGAGGCAGTATAAGTTCCCTTTATACTGTCCGCTACACTTCCTCCCACTCGGGGAAGCTTCTTCCCGAAGCTTCGCATGGGTCCTCTCTGAATGTTTGGCACCTGTTCAGCAACGGCACCCGCCGTTCCCGACATCTCCCGTCGTCCCCGGACGAAACCACGTCCGTACATGCAACTTGACTCCAGAGCTCCGAAAGAACACTCTACCTGACACAGGTCTCCCACCAAACACCAGAGTCATTACGATGCCACCAATTTGTAACGTGTAGCGGTCTCCCATCCAGGTGCTCTACCACGCTCGCCGTTGCTTAGCTTGTGTGATCAAAAAGGAACTCTACCACATCGCCAGAAAAGCTAGCTCATTAGCGAGGCAGTATAAGTTCCCTTTATACTGTCCGCTACAATAATTTGGGTACTGAAAACTAAAGACTGAGAATTTTGTGGACGCTGGGATCCTGAGGTTTAAAGAATCTCAAAGTGCAATTTTTAAGAATCTTGCCGTGTTTGCTTTTTTGTGTTGGTGCTAATAGGAATGTATACTTCTTCTGTTCTGGTGATCAAGCAAAGCATATATAGTACAAGGATATGAAGTTAATGAATCCTAGGTCAGGAGTTCTGGTAGGATGAATCTTAATGGTTCACGTATACATAGTGAAAATGTGTTACTTGATTAGAAATCTTCTTTTAAAACTCCTTGACATCTAACAACCAAACCAAGAAAAGAAAATACTAGTAATGAAAATATAAATGATGAACAAATAAGTTTTCCAATATTATAAAAATGTGTAAAGTGATCTAGTGTTAGAGGTGTGGTGAAAACCTGCAATTTTTGATGATTGATTTGTATATTGATTTACGTCCTGCTTGAGAATTTTTCACTCATTTGGAGACTTCACCATTGCCGGTGAAGGTCTGAAAAATTTAGGCCTATGCTCCTTGAACAGGGAGGATCTTTATCGTGCCACACGTGATTTGACACGGGGCCTCGATTTTTGCGGTCTCATCCGAAGGACCGCCCATTTAGTCGCCTCTTACGACTAGCAAGGAATACTGAGGATCTATTCTAACCCGGATCCCCACGGGATTGCAATTTTTGAAAACCTAGCATGACCTTTATGGATCAGGTGCAAGGGTGGGGCTTTATGGCTCATCAGCTGAGCCCCAAATGACAGATAAAAATCTAATTACACATGTAATTCGTTTTACAATTAGGAATTCATTGCACTGCCATAGGATAAATACATTATTACCATACAAATTTGTATATTTTGTAAATATATATTTGGCTTAAAAAATTTAAAAAACGTTTAAACGCAAAAAGTTCTCTAACAAAAGTTAAAAATTAAAACTTATAAGACCAAAATTAACATATTAGTTATTTGATTATTTTCTTTTTTTAATATTTTATAAAGTAACGAACACTCACAAGAGTGTTTTCCATTCTTTCAATGTTTTCAAAAATCTTGTAAAAGGGAGTTGATAGAGATGTAAGGGAGAGAAAGGACCGACAACTCTGTGCAAGAGAATGTGTGACAGTCCAATTAAAATCAAACCAACAGGTTGACTGTATAGTGTATAATGACAATATTGGTCTTTCAAATCGTTTGAATGTATTTAATATAGCTTGTGAATTAAATACTTATTCTATATTATGACTTATCGGATATCCTTTAATTTTTTAAACTGAGTACCGATGTCTACATACTAAAATTGAGAAATGAATTACTCTCTTCATTGTGCATTGTCTACTTGTTTATGCTCAATGGACCCTGATTCAGTAATAATACTATTCTAGCACAGTTCTACAAGAGGCTTTAATCGGTGTTAATATAGGGAACAGTGGTTTTTGATCTTGTGAAGAAAATGTATGTACTGGGAATAAGGTACGGTATGTTTTGTAAGGATATCTATTTTGGCGTATTTCAAAAATTCACTCTTTTTAAGTTGTTGCCAAAGACGGTAAGCTTTTATGAAAAGCTATACTTGCAAATCCTAAAACTTGAGATTACTGTAATGTGCGAGATTCATGCACAATCAGTCTATTAAATGTACGATATTTGATTGCGTTGTCTTTAAATGTAACTGCTTTTAAAGAAATTCCACACTGAATATAGGAGAACTGGAAGCATGCGAGTCATAATTTGCAGCTGCAAGATATTTCAGTGTTGCTCAACACACCATTGATAGCCCGCCTTTAGAGCAGATATTACAATGGCTTACAACTGTACCTAGGCGGAAACTGAAATCAAAATAAAATGGTGGGATGGAATCTGTTTGTGATTCTTACTGTAAAATGAAAGTATTGGAAATATTTTCAATTAGTTCCCCGACTGTGCTGATTTATATTTGATCTTGAAGTCGCCTATCTTTTATCTGACAACTGCTACTACTTGGGTATGCTACTGCTGCTAGAAATGCTAACATGATCTTTATCTTAGAGATTTTGAATTTCCAATGACAATGAAATTCTTAAGCTCGTTGAAAATTAATTCAACGTTTTGATTATTCACTTAAATTAAGTTTTAATTAATTTTAGTTAAATTTTGTTTTGATTGTAGGACAGTATGTACAATGTTCCTTGAAAACTAGTATTGAATATAATTGTATGCTCAAACGACATTTATTTAATGACATTTGAATATCACATTTAATTACAGGTTATAAAGAAAATGGTTCCCCCCTTTACGGAATAACCTGTAGACATTGTGCCTAAATCGGTCCAAGTACTGGTATTTTGAAGTTCTGGTTTCGATTAGGTTCGGGCAAATATTTCTGTAATAGACCGATAAGATTCAGTGGAAGACCCGTTAATGATTGCAAAATATTTGGATATTTTTGCTAGACATGTGTGTGCATAACCTGAAACTTAACTTAGAATGTAGAAAAAACTCAATCGACAGGGAAAAACTCAACAATATATTCAATACTAATGATATTAGAAAGTCATTGTCATTTTGAAATTAGTCTTGCAATTTTTTTTTTCAAATAATGGATTTATTTATTTTTGTTGTTGACACAATGATGTGCATGCTTGAGCATGCAAGCATACATGGCTACGCTACTGGCAACTTCAACAAATGACCGTCGTAGAGCGAACTACACCACGCAAAACGTCAGCAGCTCAGGGTCGCTTTATATCCGTCATTTGCGTCAATGATTCACAACAGCGTCATCTACAGCATATGGCGTTCCTGGGTTCGCAAAATGTTCGCAATCGACTACGGGATGTTGGGATTTTGGTATGTGCAAACGTGTTTTGACTCCACATCACCTGATTGACTTCTATGGTCTCAGATTCGTTGAGTTTGCCCGCTGAAACACTGGTGGACAGTTTTGTTCAGCGTTTATTGCAGAAGACTTGGTGGATGACTCAGAGTGTACAGCTGTCAAAATGAACGTTTTGCGCAAAATTGCATCCAGAAG
Source organism: Ostrea lurida (assembly GCA_903981925.1). Classification (NCBI taxonomy): domain Eukaryota; kingdom Metazoa; phylum Mollusca; class Bivalvia; order Ostreida; family Ostreidae; genus Ostrea; species Ostrea lurida. The sequence continues at coordinate 5,759 of CAJDSM010026353.1, read as the reverse complement.
GATGAGCAGTATTGAGGGGATAGTGTAATGTAATGTCGGCAGCAATATCTAATACAAACAAGATAGCACGGGTATACATACAGGGTGCATGTACCTTGACGGCTCAAAGGTATATTGATGAAGTCAGTCACACAATAATGCAGCATCCCACAGCAGTACCCCAACAAAACAACGCCAGACCGCTCCAATAACAAGTCATATTCAGCAAGGACACAATATCCAGAGTCTTCATTTGCCTTCCAAATCATCACATTTGAATTCTATCGAACATGCATGGGGCGAACTGGATAGGTGCATCCACATAATACAACCGCAGCCCAAGACTCTGCATAACAAGTTGCCAAAGCGTGGAACAACATCCCTAAACAGTATTGCGTTCTGGGCAAGGCGTTGTCGGGCAGTTATTGGTGTTCGTAGGGCACACACAATATATGAACTTTGGTGACCTTGAATTGTTAATGACTGTAATTATCATTAGCGGTCGTGGTACTTTGATTATTAACCCAGCGTTTACATCATTTTTGTATTGTCGATGAATCAAGTGTTAATTATTTCTCATGTCCTTCAAAATTAATATCTACACTGTACTATGTGTTTGTTCTATGATCAGAAATTTATCAAATATTGACGCACGACAGACAGCGAAAGGTATTCACATCTACCAATCGCAATAGGTCACCTGAGACTTAAAAAAGAATTGTTTTTGTTATTGTTGCTTTGATTTGGAAGTACATTGTGTATAATAGTGTGTAATAATGGGATAGAAAAATGCAGCTAGATAATGAGCAGATCTTTCTCAATCCATTATTCAACACTTCGACCATGAAAAAAGGAAGGATTTTTTTTTCAAAAAGAGGATATTTACGAAAATCTGGAATTAAGTTAATGACAAAACAGTGAGGGATTTCATTGTGAATATGCTCATTATGTCCTTGAGAAATTGTTACAATTGCTATCTTATCGCCAAAATGACAGTCAGAACCTATTTATGCTGCGTAAATGATGCAATACTTTGACGGCCTATTAAATATGTTTCAAGATTAAAGAATCTTATTTGCAGATTTGAAGTTCAGTTTTTGAAATTTGATATACTTTTCCCTTTCTTGGTTGGCTATATACTTTACTTTAAAAACCATTATTTCATCAAAACCCTGTAGTTTTTTTTAGCGCTTTCTCTCCAATTTAGAGGGAATTGGAACAGCAAGTGCTCAATTGGAGGCTTCTTCAATAATAGATTTGATTATGACGATTTCTCATGAGTCTTCCAAAACTCTTATTTTCTTCCTCACAAAATTGATCCGCCAAGAGGTGACAATTTGAAGAACATCAGCCCGTTCTTTCAAAGTTCCTCTTATTGATATGTTTTATTTCAAAGATGGCCTAATAGAAATAATGCACATCACCAAATTCAATAAACTAATGAAAACTTGTCTGGCGGGAACATTTTTAGGATAAAGACTTCGATTTTGAACCATTTAATGGATGTCAAGATATGGAATGATGAGACGCATACACAGCTTTAGCAGTGCCTGTGTTTTGGAAAATTATTTTCAGGAATGAATTCAGCTTTAATTGATTAATGTAGTCTATTGATAAATTATGCTAGGGACATATATATTCCAGAAAAATGACACTTTTCGCACATAATGGAATCTTAACTAATTGTCATTAGTTTGAAAGAGACGTCAATTAAAAAAAATACTAAATTATGTATCGTCCTGCATCGTCTTAAGAACTTCTACAACTGAAAGATGCTCGAAGAGCAAGTACGCATAAGAATGACGAGATTAACACGAATGTAAAATAAATAAAAAAAAAAAGATAACGCAGTTCATGTTCTAAAGAAGAGTGACGAAATGAAACAAGCGCAAAGACGCATGAGAATGAAACTAGAATAATTATCATTCAAAATACAGATACGCATAGAAATGGAGCGATTAATTGTTTTGGGGACATCAGACATTTAGTCAGCAAAGTTGAGGTCTTCAAGACATTGGATATAAGTCCACTGGATACCTGTTTTGTCGTCTTTTGTGGTTTCCCTCATGATCCAGTCCACCACCATTAGGAATATCCCTGGTGAGAGTAAACAGTCTTGTTTAACTTCTGTATGCACCTCAAATGCTTCCTTAAAAGCTTCCCGTTGTGAATGACTGGGTATGAAGTGTCGTCATACAGCTGTTGTATGAGGTTGATGAATGTTTCATAATGTTGAAGTAGGTTCCAGATGACTCCTCTGTCAACACTGTTAAAGCCTTTTGAAAGTCAATGAAATTGAGATACTGTGTAGACTGTAATGGCTGATCAGTTATTATGCGGAGTGTAGCAATCTGGTCTGTGCAGGATTTTTCCCTTCTAAAGTCAGCTTGTTCTGGGCGTAGTCTTTCATCTATGGCCACTTTGAGTCTTTCCAGAATTATTCTTGTAAGAATTTTACTTGGAACAGATAGAAGCATGATGCCGCGCCAGTTTTTATACTGTATGAGATCTCCCTTTTTGGGGAAGTTTCACCAGATGTCCCTTCTTCCAGTCTGTTGGTATTTTCCCCCTCAATCCATATCTTCTGCAGTAGGATTCGTATCATTGAGAAGTATGTCACTTTTATATTCTTGTTATCAACACTAAAAGCCAGCTAATTAATCAATATTGTAAAGAAATCTTCCATTCTGACAATAACAAAAAAATCAAGTATCATTTAGAAATTATCATTCAGAAAAAAATAATTAATCTATATTCCATATTGGGCACTGTTATCAATTACCTACATACGGCACTTGAAGCCAATACTGATATCCCTTAATAGTAGGGTGGTTCTGATTTTGTACAAACTACTCTTGCTTTAGGCCTGATGAAGACCCGCAAGGGTCGTAAGCCAGTATATTTCATATACTATATACACTGAACGTACATGTACGTGTTTACACGGGGGGGGGGGGGGGATATAAAGTTTTCCAATATGACAGCGAGTACGTTATTTAAAGAACTAAAGTAAAGAATTACTTGCTATAGAGTTAAATGCAGATAACCTACTATAAAAAAAAATATACCCCCCAATCAAATAACTATTTGTGAACTAAACTAAGACATTTCGATGGTTTAATGCAGAATTTTGTGTAAATTATGGAAATACATATGTAATGTTTTAGTTTGATAAATTGTGTTTAGTGTAAATTTGGAATTTTTGTCACAAAGGAAAACATTTTTGTGGGGGAAAAACAGAAAGTAAAGTTAGATATTGTTCAATAATGACGGACGTTCTGCAGGACATCAACCAGAAATAGTTTTAAACCAAACAGTTTACGATAAACTGCCTAAGTTTCGCACATTTGATTAAAGTGACAGAAAGGTTATTTTTGGCCATTATATCAAAGCGGATGTGCATTAATGTTTAGGACATGTGAGTTTACACACACACACACACACACACACACACACACACACACACACGTCTGTAGTCTGTATTATTATCATGATAACAGTGTTGGTACAGTACTAGCCACGCTTTAGGGTAGCCAACTTACAAATTTGATATAACTTTCAATCGTTGTGTATTTTCATCAATATATGTTCACATTGGGACACAGATTCGAATGTTATTGATATGAAAAAGCCTGTCATAATCAAGACTACAGATAATTGAATCAGGTCTTCTTTCGTAGATCGCTGAATGTCTAAAAACAGCGAGAAGTCAACCATATCTTAAGTCCGAGCCCTCTCATGTCATGGCTGCTTCAAGCCTATGACGTAAATAAAAGTAACCGTTAGCAAACTTTTTTTTGAAAGTGAGAATCACGGGTCTTTCGGATGTAACCTTAAAACAGACACTCGTTTCTTGCTGTTGACCAGGTATTCCATTACTAAATGTTGTAGTCGAGTTCTCACTGTGATTATTGCGTTCTTTGGATGTAAATCAGAGTAAACAGGCTAGCTCTCATACTGCTCATAGCAACCATTTTGCTCAATTTAGAAGCTAATCTAGATTGGAGGTCGGGTAATAGAAAACAAATACATATTTTTCATCATAATATTGCGGCAAGAACAAATCGCTGGTTTTGTTGACATGTTGGATGTCCATAACAGTCCACAGGCAGTGTTACATCCCAGAACATCCATTACGACACTGCATGGTGTGAACTCCTAGCAACACACACGACAGCACACAGTTTATACCAAACAGGAAAGCTTGTTTACACAAACCTGTTGTAACATGTTGGGAATGACACTCATTCACTAATAATATTTGTGGTGCAGAATAGAATGAAAGGAGATACATGTATCTCCCATATACGATCTCAGTTGAATGAATAGAAAGCGATGTCATTATCCTCCCTGGACCAGTTTTGGTACCTCCTGATCTTGACAACAGAAATACCTGCTTCACAAAATTTTGTAACCAACATAAGATGTTGCCAATCAGCATGTTTTCAGAGCAAGTTAACAAACCAGCATCTGGTGCCAAAGTCACATCACTAGTCTGAACTAGTCTGAATCCTGTTGGCAACAAATGGTATCTGTCAGGTTTATCAAGTACAAAGAACCAAGTTCCAGTGAATGAAAGTCCATGACATCACTCATGATTCGATACACAAGTTCTCATTCTGCGTAGGATCAGTTTTCAAATCTGTGGTTTCAACAGTGTCATTTAAAGTCAGTTGCTTGCAAATTCTGTGGTTGTTTTATTTATTTAGTTTGCCAATACATCCTGCCATTGGAGGAAATGCTGTTTGACATGGTTAATACTTATTTCCTAGGTCATTCTTTAAACACTGATTTCGACTACCGATTGCTCTGTTTACCTCATCAATATTTTAGAGCTCACGGCGGGTGTGACCGGTCGACAAAGAATGCTTCCTTCTCCTAGGCCCCTGACCCCACCTCTGGTGTATTCAGGGGTCTGTGTTTGCCTATCTCGTAATTTGTATTCTGCATCTATTAGGATTTATGAGATCGATCACTTTTGGTTATAGTCACCTTTTTGTATAATGTCCTGTACAGACTGTGACAGTCGACAATTTCTTAAATGTCAGCGTCTGCTAAACCACCTTTACTGTATCGAATCTAGTGCAAACCATGTAGAACATTCTAGTGGCTGTTGTTCTAGTGGCTGTTGTTGGCTCAACCATGTAGAACATTCTAGCGGCTGCTGTTGACTCAACCATGTAGAACATTCTAGTGGCTGTTGTGGGCTCAACCATGTAGAACATTCTTGTGGCTGTTGTTGGCTCAACCATGTAGAACATTCTAGCGGCTGCTGTTGACTCAACCATGTAGAACATTCTAGTGGCTGTTGTGGGCTCAACCATGTAGAACATTCTTGTGGCTGTTGTTGGCTCAACCATGTAGAACATTCTAGCGGCTGCTGTTGACTCAACCATGTAGAACATTCTAGTGGCTGTTGTGGGCTCAACCATGTAGAACATTCTTGTGGCTGTTGTTGGCTCAACCATGTAGAACATTCTAGCGGCTGCTGTTGACTCAACCATGTAGAACATTCTAGTGGCTGTTGTGGGCTCAACCATGTAGAACATTCTTGTGGCTGTTGTTGGCTCAACCATGTAGAACATTCTAGCGGCTGCTGTTGACTCAACCATGTAGAACATTCTAGTGGCTGTTGTTGACTCAACCATGTAGAACATTCTAGTGGCTGTTGTTGGCTCAGCCATGTAGAACATTCTATTGGTTGTTGTTGATTCAGCCATGTAGAACTTTCTATTGGCTGCTGTTGACTCAATCATGTAGAACATTCTAGTGGCTGTTGT
>CAJDSM010026352.1:0-25186 GCA_903981925.1 Ostrea lurida | reverse complement strand
TAATAAAGCGATTATTAATGCATTTAAATTTTTTTCGCCCGATTCATGCAGATGTGCAGGTTGTAAGGACCCGATGTTTTTGAAAAACTGGTCCACTAGTGACAATTTTCTGCAGTCCCCCTAAGGCCCCGGTGGGTGTATTAAAAATCCAGAAATTTACCAATTCCCCCCCCCCCTCCCTCGTCCCAAAGATCTTCACACCAAATGGAAAAAGAATCGAACCACTAAAGATATTCTGCTTTTCTGTACTGAAATTTCAAAAAATACTGCCGTTTTTGACGCGGAGGTTTGGTTGTAACTGTAGGCCTACTGAAAATATCAAAAATACTGCTGTATGACGCGGAGTTTGGTGTAACTTGTAGCCCCTACTGAAAATATCAAATACTGACTGGTTTGACGCGGAGGTTTGATGTAAATACTGCTTTTTAACGCGGAGGTTTGACTGTAATACAGCTGTTGTGACGCGGAGGTTTTGGATGTAAAGTACTGCTTGTTTGACCGCGAAGGTTGATGTAATACTGCTGTTGACGCGGAGGTTTTGATGATAATACTGTGTTTGACGCGAAGGTTTGATGTAATACTGCTGTTTGACGCGGAGGTTTGATGTAATACAGCTGTTTTAGACGCGGAGGTTTGATGTAATACAGCTTGTCTTGGCGCGGAGGTTGATGTTAATATTTACAGCTGTTTGACGCGGAGGTTTTGATGTAATTACTGCTGTGGTTTGACGCGGAGGTTTGATGTAATACTGGCTGTTGACGCGGAGGTTTGATGTTAAACTGCTGTTGAACGCGGAGTTTGACTGTTAACTTGAAATAACATTTTGGCAGCCTTAATTATTTTCCCACAACACTCCAGTACATGTAATAGGTTATTATTTAGCAATGTAGATCTTTATACCGGTTGATATTCTTATCAACTGTCATTCTTCATAAACCTTGCAATATCATCGACGTTAATGTTATATTACCTGCATTATACGATTGAATACACGTCATTTTGGTAGTCCATTAAACATACTTTTTGTACATTACCTCTACATATTATTATGTTGAAGGACAAATCCCCAAATGTTATCCATAAATATCCATTGTTACAGATACAGCCAGAGCTGGGGCAGGCTTCTAAACCAACAAGAGTTACATAGCTAACTTGCTACATGTAATCTGAGCGGAAAAATGTTATAAAATATATATATTCTGCTTTGATACAAAACATATTTTTTTAATCGTCTATCACAAATTTTTCCCCGTGTGCTTTGTATGAAAAGAAGATTCGTTTTTCCTTGTGCATGATGTATAATGAAATGAAGATTTTTTTTCCACCAAAAACCTCGCAACATCCCTCGGAGCAATATGCATTCATTGATTGGACTGTAGTATCGCAAATATAATACGCCATGCATTAAGAATTTAAAGAATAGGCCGTATTCTTGTCCGCAGTTGGAAGACCACCAAAAAATAAACTCACCTATTAAAAACAGCACTAAGAGCAATCATTGCGACAGCCGTGCGCGTCCATAAACAGCCAGGTCACAATATAAACTCCACAGAAATGTGTTCTTCAATGGTCACCTCACAGCAATTCGTACAGTCACAACTCTAAGTACAGCTGTCTGGGAATTTTACAGAGCCCAAGATCCTGGTATAATCCAGAATTGAATTACCAAAGATTTGTGGCGAATTTGTTAACTTATTATACTTTTATCCCAAAATCTGAATGGGCTTCAGACTCTTGTGTTTGTTCATCAGATCGGAGATGTTCTTAGAGAGAGAGCTTTAATCCCCCACTCAGCTCCACTTGCTCGGCAATGTGATGAGGAAAACGAGAAAGTGGCATTTTGCAATGTCGACGTATATGCGTTATATTTCATCATTTTTGTAGTTCAACTAGTCCCAATCATGTTAATTTCCACATTTGCTATTTTCAAATAGGAATCTTTTTGAATTTCACGAACAAACATTAAAAAACATCAAACACTGAGCTTGTATCCTGTCATTCATGCAGACTATGTGGCTTTTAATCGTTGTGCTAATCATTACTCAACGATAGATTAAATAAACTTTGAAAATAAACGACCCCACTGAGGAGAGCTTTGTATGTGGCTGGGTTGTTTAAACAGAAGAAGTATGTTAATTTTCAGAGTCTAGTGTTTTACATTAGTAACGTAAAATTATGCCACCCAGTCAATATATATTCGATAGGAGTATAGATTCGTGTGTATATTCGTTGACTTGCCGTATTCATTCTGATGAATGAATCGGTTCATGATAACCGAGTCCTAAATCTCACCAAGGAACCCACCAAAAAATTGTATGAAGTCGACTGTGAGAAGGTAATTCTAGTATCGAAATTTTAGAACAGATCCTTTATCTCCCCCCACGCCGATCATCTAGTGGATAGGGAGAACGGCAGTGCCTCCCTCCCCGACCAACTCAGAGGGAATCATTACAAAAGTGGACAACCCAAGCTCTTCATGAATTGCAGTGAATTGATACTATAAATTCTTTGTTGATATTAAATTCTGTCGATGCCGAAGTTTCTGCGTGATTTACGGCACTTTTTCTCAATGTCCCGGCAGAAGAATACAGCTCCGTGTGTATATCGAGATTGGTTCCCCCGAGTTATTGAATTAATCAGTGTAACTTATACATATCTGCCATGAAAATTGTATACACTTTAGATCGCAATGTAAACATTCGTGTCTCACGCTGCGGAATGGTATTTCCTTGAATCGATGAGAGAGATGAGAGAGATGAGAGGAGAGGAGAGAGAGAGAGAGAGCAGAGAGAGAGAGAGAGAGAGAGAGAGAGAGAGATGAGAAAGAGAGAGAGAGAGAGAGAGAGAGAGGACATTATTATAGTCCGGCTTCAATCCCGGTTTGGATCCGTTGTATTTTCCCCTTTCTGTTAATATAATAAATGCGCGTAAAGACAATGTACGAGGGTTTGCCCAGAAAAACGCGAAACTTTTTAGATTATTTCATAAAATACGTCACCAAACTTTACTAAAATTTTGCCTGTTGGTAATGAATGATATAATCGTAATTTTTACAAAAAACTTAAAGTTTTGGCTTACAAACAAATATAAAACGTGCATTCAAAAGGTTGCAAAATATCAGTAATCGGCCGCACCGAATGTTTTTTGCACGTTCGAAAAAAGGTCACTTTCGGTCCAAAATTGTGCTCTATATTATATTTTACAAAACATTATATTTCAAAAATAATAGTATCCAATAAAAGCGTTATGAGTTTCTAAACAAACATGTCAATATAAAATTATATAAAATAACGTCATAAATAACATTTTATGACTTATACGTACAAAACCTGTCTGTTAGAAATTTTCAAAAATGGCAACGTCGGATGATAATCGGCGGCAACCGAATGTAATTCAATACTGCGTGGAGCAGAAGGTTTGGATCCCTATTCAAAATTAAAGGAGATGAAAGCAATAGAACGACACAAGCATGTGTCTCGGACATTGGTGGTATACAGTTTAAGGATGTTGGAGTGGTAATCCTATGGAAGAGGTGGTCGTAGACTGACAAAAAGAGACGAAAAAAACTTAAAAACTCCGGTGAGACGTCATACGTAGACGTTGCATTTTTCCTGCATAAAAAATCATTCTGTGAGGAAAGAGGTTTTACGTGACTGAAATTTGCACCACGAGAGTATTCACAATTTACACATCTGCTTTGCGTCCAGAAATGTTTTTAATGCAGGGTGACGCGATATGAAGAAATGTTTGTCACATAGTGGACGGTATTTGAGAAGGAAATTAAATTGACGTAACAGACATCACGAAATTACGTTTTGACGTCGTCAGAGTTGCTCCGGCAGCTATTATGTTAAAGACGCGCTTAAAGTGTGATAAAAATGTTATTTACAGACGTAAATGCATTAAAATTTCACAGGGATATTCAAAAATATGATTCATATTGTGTATACCAAATAATAATGAATATACCTAGAAGTTTAACAGAAAAATGTATAAATGCTCCGCGTTTATTCTGGGACAACCTCGTATATATGTACATATGAACGGAGGCAATACCGTTCGAGTAATCTAATAGTTTAAAGGATATAGTGTCGCTCAATTTTGTCCAAAAATGTGCATAAATGAATCCAAATGAGCCGTAAAATAGACTCATACAAGTGATTTCGTTAAAAGTAAGCATATTTATAGCAGGTATCTGCATTTATTTCCAAATCTAAAACGTTTATGATCTCTTAACATTGTACCCATTAATTTTGCTCTCCTGGACCAAAAATTCAATTTACATATATATTTAGATTGTATCCTAGTAGTAAGTTTAAAGAACATTACGGTCATTTACTAAGTCGCAAAATGTTTTCATAATATCTTTTTATGTATTCAAAAGTCATTAAGATGAGTTTGGGTGATGAATTTCTTTTTTCACCAAAATGAGCGATAACATATTCCAATTTAAATATAAAAACAATCAAAAACATTGTATTAATTTGAGCTTGTGTTAAATTCTTTTATTCCACATTATCATAACGATCCACTGACTGCTAACCAATCACCCAGCTACTCTTAATTTCCTGGCACGTCAAAGGAGAAACTCTGGTAGCACGAAAAACCAAGTCTTTATCCATATTCCCGACTTTGAAGTCATCTTTGAACATATAGGATGCGAATTGTATCTTATTAATTCTGCACAAAAACTCACAGATTAATCCAAACACTTGCACATATTTGACTTAATATCGTATCCACAAAACCAAGAATATGTACACAGTCCGGATTCTCACTAAGCAATTTCCTGAATCCATGGTCAGTAGGAATGAATTGATAATCATCCAATGCTAATCACATCAATGTGGACGCTTGCGCGATTGAGGACACTAGGATCGCCCGTGGACAGTCCGGTACGATTCCCCAAGGACTGATTTTAGATCAGTCCGACCGAACCTCTGTTAGGAGAACCGGGATTTCCCCGATCCCTGTCCCACCACCACTCACGGCGTCATTAGAACCAATGTCTGACGTGCAGATTCTCCGTTACATGTACATGTAGATAAGGTATTATAAGACGGGTGACCCTGGCGTCCCTATATATCTGACTCTGCCAAAATCTCACGGCCCTCCTTGTTTTGTATCGTGTGCCAGGCCAATAAAGACAGCAATAGAGAATAATAATGTTGCATTGCCAAGTCCGATGGTGGAAGTACACACAGAGAGGCGACAGCTTTCCTGTGGTTTAATTTACAGTTTGTGGTCTTCCTGTCATGATGTGTCAATGATTACAGCAACTCAACCAGGCGTAACGTCACAGTTATGATACCCAACATAGACGAACGAAGTCGTTTAATCTCGATCCAGATTGTTTCCAGTCTTGTTCATGAGCATGAACAGAATCACTTGTCCATCTCCAACCCAAACTTTGTCTGCCAAAATATACAGGAAAATATGGACGAAACTTAATTAGAAGACCCTTGAATTCCAGACACTTTTACTTGGAAACCAGAAATGAGTTTGATCCTTGACACGTTTTCTGATTTTTTTTTTTAGATTCGTCCTGGTATTTTTCGGCATACTGTAAGTTTATCCAAACAGCTTCATTACACCGTCCTTTTTGACGATTTTCGGGTTTGCGTACTGAGGATTTTTCTTATGCTTGGGTAATTCAGGCTCTGTTAACTTCAGACTGGGGAGTTTCGTTTCGCAGCAATTAGCTTTCGTACGGTCCTATTTCTTTATTTTCCAAATACTATCGATTGAAATCTTCATCGTTTGGATATAAAACTGAGGAAATAAGTAGCTGTTTGATTTTGAAGTCTCATCTGTGATTTGTCGTGGTATCAAGATCTTTCGAGTTTTTTGTCCTGCAGTTAATGGTGTCACCTAAATCCTTGAGTGATATGTTTGGTGTCTTTTGAAGTCGGTCTCCTTATTTCTCCTTATGTCGGTTCTTTTCTCCTTGGGATTTATATATTATCTGGTCAGATAATTTCTTTAACGCGTCTCACGCAGACTTTGAAAGGATTTTTTCTTCGCCATTTTAATCTTGTTTCGGGGCTACAGAGCATTATCCATTCTACCTAGAGTCACCATATACATACATGTGGACCTACTCCCATGGGACTAATATTTTCCTTTTGAATTTGGGGTCCAAAGGTCAAGTGCCTGGACATCAAAGTAGTATGATGGTTTCCGGTTCTAGAGCATTATCCTCTCTAACCAGAGTCACTATATCATGCATAATACTACTGAATGAGACAAAGATGTTCTTTATCGAATTTGGGGGTCAAAAAGAGTAAATGCACTGAGCATCAAGCAACATACGTTTCCTGTTCTGTCAGCATTTAATTATTGTCTTAACCTAGAGTCACCATATCATTAACCCAATGAACCGCCAATGGGTCAAAGATGTTCTCTAATCGAGTTTGTGTGTTAAAAGGCAAAGGTCACAAGTCACTGGACACTTAACCAGTAGCTAAGATCGTGGTTTCCCGCAAGACGTGTCTCACAATACTCTCTATGAGGATGTGTAGTAACCATATATGAATAGGATTCATGATGCAATTTCTAAAAGAGGAAATTGTCGAGTATTTACAATCTGTGACAAAAGTACCTCCATTCTCGTCCACTATGAATATTTACGACTTAATAAACTGCTGATATATGAGACATCTCTGTGGTGTGGTCATGATACTCAGGTGCCACAATACAACATTTTCGGTAAACAATAATATGTCTCAGCACTATATAATATCACATGCTACTAAATATTATGCCATAATGAAAGCTCATTGGATAATATGGTTAACAATTGTACTACTGGGATTGCCATTTTTACATTCATCAAAAATCGCGATACTTCCTATTTGCACCGAGAACTTGATTTATTTTTTACATATATAGTGCTTATATATAACATTTGTTTTTCGTAAACATAATTCTGAGGGAAAATTTATTTATTACACAGAGCTCACTAATAGTTTTTATAATGAACAGTCTGAATTATAAGATAGTAGGATTTGTATGTTATCGTGGGATGATTCTCACATTTCAGGATTCATCAATATTTGACCTTCGCTGTTTGACGAGGAACCTGGAATTACAAAACACTATATTGACAGTTTTTATTGGTTAGTAGCGGCGGATATCACTAGTGAGCATTGGCACACAAGATTTACTTCTTGTTTAGATATTATTAACTTAATAAGAAATAAATGAAAACATATATGCCTTTAATAATTTCCCTTAGTATAAGAAATAATATTAACCCAACATTATAGTTGTGTTGATAACATCATGCAAAGAGGCTTCAGTGGATAGTTACTCAGTAGTTGTTCTCGTTGGTTCATATCAGCACAAAAATTAGAAAGCAACACTCGCGAGTAAAATTTTCGTTTTGTTTCGACAATTAAACACAAATAATACGTAATATGGTGAGAAGAAACGGAAGAAGAGACTTAGAGTAATGCACAAGTATAAAATAGTAATAGTCCCAAAGTCCAAGCTATTTCAACTAAATTTTGTTTCTTATACGTCGTCACCATTTTCCAGATACTGATTAGCAAATCGTAATTTCTTGCCATTCTTTATCACCGCCTAAATGGCATCCATCGTCAGCTCGAGAATTATGTGAGACGCGCTACTGTTGGCAAATGACTTAACGATGTTCCATCTGAAAAATCAGTTCTCAACAATTTCAACACACTACATAACAATAATCATTATTGTCCTTTATGTCGTGATGTTAAAGAAACACATACTAGCATGGGAACTTGGACGGTTCAAACGAGCTAATTATGCACTCTTCTTCAGCCTCGAGCCCAACAGGAATCCCGTCTTAAAGTAAGTAATAATGATACATGAAAAACTCAAACATGTCACTATTTAGAGCTTTTGGAAAATTGGTTTGGGAAATGCGTGGTAAGATACATTCAAATATACACATTTTATTTTAGTGTTTTTTTCAACTAACCTAAAATACGGAATTACTGTTCCGACCGATCGAGTAACCGGTTAACCGATTAAAAATTGCCATCCTTAGTATTTATCTTTATAACCGCTGGACTAGTCATATTTCAAACATTTTGAATTCTATTAAAACAAATGATATTAATGCCTGTAGATTGAATTTGCTAAATTTCAGATGCAAGGTCACAAACAGTGTTGAAGGCTGTTTGACAATGAATTGCATCCTTTCTTTAAAATTGTGAAAGCTCTTTTCATGTATATTGTGTTCCACTTCATATTCTTCCTTTACTGAATGAAACTTTGAAAACCAGTTATATTGTAATCTTAAGTTTTAGTAGAAATGTCTTCAGTTAAATAAGTTTTTTTTTTTTCTATTTTAATTGACGCTTTGTATCATATTGTCTGTATTTTTCATTCCATTTGGCGCTTTTTCTTAACAAATGTGTCAAAATAAAAAAAAATGCACCGTATATAAATTCCTTCGTCTTCATTCAAAGCCTTAGCGGCGGTATGTGGCAGTTAGTCAGAGCGTTTGCCTAGCATGCAAAAAGGTTGGGTGTTCAAATCCGGCCCAGTAGTGACAGACTCGTATATTCACAGCTGCAATGCCGAATACCCGGTAACAGGTGTGATCAAGTGTCGCAGGTCATTGGAAATTACCATATTGAAAATTAACCTGTGTCACAGTAATTGTGGCACGCTGAAGAACCACCGCTGCTCAACGGGTGACCCTCACCACCCGATCATAGGTCAAAATTTGCTATCCTTCATCGGTAATGTTGACGTCTTCATAGAAGTAAAACATTCTCAAGATGACAAAAAAAGAGCATACAAATAACAAACAAACAAACAAACAAAAGCTCAGTGCTTTTCAGTACTTTACGTACTTTGATTAAAGGGGTAAACAAACAAACAACCCCAGGGCCCTCCACATACGTGTCAATGAACGAACTTATCTCAACACAAAGAATAAGATAATATAAGTTTTTAAAAAAAGTTTCTATACATATCCGTATGTAAAACTTTAATCCCCTATTGTGGCCTCACCCAACCCACGGAAGGGGGTGGGGGTTGGTGGAAGCATTCATATTTTAAATCTACTCCATATCAGGAAGCTTTCAGATAAATATTCACTCTTCTGGTTCAATGAAGAAGATTTTTAAAGAATGTCCCTATATATTTGCATGTAAAACTTTTGATCCCCTATTGTGGCCTCACCGTACTCATTTGAACAATCTTGAATCTCCACTATATCAGGAAGTATTCATAAAAATTTCAGCTTTTCATATAAATTTCAGCTTTTCTGGCCGATTGGTCCTTGAGAAGTAGATTTTTCAATTAAAGATTTTCCCTATTTAATCATGTATAAAACGCTGATCCCCTATTGGGGCCCCATCGTAACCCCGGGGTCATGATTGGATAGGCGCTCCTCATGTAATTTTGTAATGGATGAAGGTGCTACCCCTCTCAGGTAACTATAAAATTGGTGACATTTATATAGAGATAGAGGGGTAGGACCTTCATGTTACATTATCATATATAGAGGGGTAGGACCTTTCATGCATTACTCAAAAATTACATTGGGGAGCGCCTATGATGATTTGAACAAACTTGAATTTCCACGGTATTACCAGGAAGCTTTCATATAAATTTCACTTTGTTATGCCCAGTGGTTCTTTGGAAGAACATTTTTTAAGTGAGCACACCCCATTTTTGCATTATATTCAGTGATTATCTCCCCTTTGATGGAAGCCTGGTCCTTCATTTGAACATACTTGATTCTCATTTACCCAACGAAGCGGCATTGATGAAAAGTTTACGCTAATAAAATCTCCGGTGATAACCTGCATATCACCTGAAAAAGATAATAAGATATTTCTTATCTTCTTAATTTTATATCAACAACTAACAAAATAAGTTCGTGTTAGACTTACTTGTTGTTCAGGTACGTGATCGGAAAATCCACCTCAATTCTTAAAAGATATTTAACAATGAGAAGTCAGCGCTAGCGTGAAATAAAATCTTAAGAGAGTGTCAGCGTGGGACGTCCCGAGAAGGGTAAGAAATAGGTCTATATCTGGCACGAGCGCTAAGTTCAACTTCCAGGTTGTACGTTAATAAGTTGGATTATCGGAGTTCCACCCTGTGTCTGCTGGTTGATAAGTAACGGACATGAGTTGCTTTGCGTGTAGGGAAAAACGTTCTGTGATAGCATTGGCACACCAGCGCACACCCTACTGTATTTCTATGGGTTTTGGACGCAAATAAGTTTGCCTCATTTACGTACTTTGAATTTCGTTCGAAGCTGTGCTTGCAGACTAGCCACATGGCAAGGGATTGGTTTAGAGATTTTACAGTAATATGCGTTGAAGGCCAGAGGAAGTCGGATCAAGATTTGTATTGATTGCTGCGTGTGAGATATGTTGACATGTACCCAATAAATATGCGCGGCCCTATAGTTTTCACTTTGTTCCGTCTGTCTGTCTGTCCGTTCGTATGTCTGTTCTGTCCGTTCGTCCGTCCGTTGGTCTGTCTGTCCGTTTCGTATGTCTGGTCTGTCCAGTCAACAATTTTTGTGAACAGCAAAACTCAAAAGCACCCTATACATTGGACATAGATGAAACTTTTGACACACTTGTTTCTCACCATCTGCCAGATTGGACTTATTTGTTTGGTCTTATAGAGAGTCAATATTTTGGGTTGGGAAATCTTCCATTTTTTCATGAAATATTCCCAGATTTGAGAATACGTACTCTTGTGAACACTAAAACTGCAAAACCTACACATTGCACAGAGGCTGAATTTTTGATACTTGTTTCTCGCCATCTGCAGATGTGCATATGTGGAAAATCTTGGTTTATAATATGTGTCAAATATTTGGGGGTGGGGTGCATTCCCATGAAAATTTCACAGATTTTGCAAATTCATATTTTCCCGTGAACACGCCTTATGAAAATGTCCACCCTGACTTTAGGCGGATTTGAAGCGGCAATTGTCTAGTACGGATTCCGCCTTTCAGTTAGTTAGATTGCAATCCCTGATTATGTTAGACGATTCAGGGTGGAGTCAGGGCGGTATATGGCTCGAAATGATTTTATGAGCTAAGGAGTTTCCATGCATGTAATAAGCAAAATGTCCGCCTAATGACGCCTGGATATATTAGGTGGATTCCGCCTTAAACTTAGATCGACTTCTGCCTTAGGGTTAACATGACTCCGTCTTAAGTTTACATGGATTCCGCCGTATATCAAAAAACCCGTCTAATGATTTAAATGGAGTCCGCCTGTGGGTCATAGAATATCGCTTTGTTACAGAACAAGTTTCCAGTGAATGTAGGGAGTCCATGGAACATCACTCATGATTCGAATACAAAGTTCTCATTCTGCTTAGCAGGATCAGTTTTCAAACTGCGGGTGGTTTCAACAGTGTCATTTAATCAGTTTGCTTGCAAATCAGTGGGTTGTTTTATGTTAGCCTTAGTTGCCCAATACATCCTGCCATTTGGAGAAATGCCTTGTTTGACATGTTAATACTGTATTTCTAGGCTCATTCTTTAAACACTGATTTCCGACTACCCGATTGCTCTGTTTACCTCCATCAATATTTAGAGCTCACGGCGGGCTGTGACCGGTCGACAAAAGACAAGGCTTCCTTCTCCTAGCCCACTTGACCCCACCTCTGGTGTATTCAGGGTCTGTGTTTGCCTATCTCGGTAATTTGCTATTCTGCATCTATTTAGGATTATGAGATCGAGCACTTTTAGGGTATAGTCACTTTTTGTATAATGTTGCCTGTACAGACTTGTGACAGTCGCAATTTCTTAAATGTCAAGCGTCTGCTAAAACCTTAGTACATCGTGAACTGGTGAACATTAGTGTTTGCTAACCATTGAACATTCTGAGTGTTTAGTGTCAACCATTGACACTAAAGGTGTTCTCAGCTGAGACTTCATTGGTGTTGTTGGGCCACCATGTTATAGAACATTTAGTGGCTGTTGTTGGCTCACCATGTTAGACATTCTATTGGCTGTTTGTCTGGCTCAACAGTAGAACTTGCTAGTGGCCGTTTGTTGACTCAACATGTTTAGAACCTCTCTCAGTGGCTTGTATTTGGCTCACCCATGTAGAAAATTCAGTGGCTGTTGTCTGTTCAAACCATGGTAGAAACATTTTCTAGTGCGCTGGATATTGGCTCAGCCAGTGATCAGAACATTCTATTTGGCTGTTTTGGTTCAACCATGTAGAACATTTAGCGGCTGCGTTGAACTCAACAGTGTAGAACATTTAGTTGGTTTCAGCCATGGGTAGAACATTCTATGGCTGCTTGTTCAGGCTAAACCATGTAAGAACATTTTATGGCTGTGGTCAGCCATGTAAACATTCTAGCAGCTGTTCGTTGGCTCAGCAATGTAGAACATTCTATTGGCTGTTGGTTCAGCCATGTAGAACCATTTTAGCAGCCTGTTAGTGTGGCTCAGCCATGTAGAACATTCTATTGGTTGTTGTTTGATTCAGCCATGTAGAACTTTCTATCTGGCTGCTGTTGACTCAATCAGTGTAGCTTTAACATTTAGGGCTGTTGTGGGGCTCAACCATGTAGTAACATTCTTGTGACTGTTGTTGGCTCAACCACTGTAGAACGAATTCTAAGCTGCTGTTGTGCGGCTCAACCATTGTAGAACTTCTAGCGGCTGTGGTGGGCTCAAACCATGTAGACATTCTATTGGCTGGTGTTGGCTAAACCATGTTAGAACCAGCTATTGGCTGTTGTTGACTCAACATGTTAGAACATTGATAGTGGCGTGTTGTTGGCTCAGCCATGTAGAAACATTCTATTGGCTGTTGTTGGCTAAACCATGATAGAACTTAATAGTTGGCTTTTGGTTCAGCCAGTGGTTAAGAAACATTTCTATTGGCTGTTGGTTCAGCCATGTAGAAATTTATATTGCTGTTGTGGGCATCAGCCATGTAGAGACATTCTATTGGTTGTTGTGAGTCAGCCATGTTAGAACATTGATATTTGTGCTGCTGTGACTAACACATGAGAACATTTTCTATTGGTTCAAGCCATGTTAGAAAATTCTATGGCCTGTATGTTGCTCAGCCAATGTAGAACATTCTATTGGCTGTGTTGGCTCAACCATGTAGAACATTTTATTGGCTGTTGTTGGTCTCAGCCATGTAGAAACATTCATGAGTGGCTATTGTTGTCTCAGTCATTGTAGAACATTCTAGGTGGCCGTGTTGGACTCAACCATGTAGAACTTTCTAGTTGGTTCAGCCATGTAGAACATTCTAGCGGCTGTTGTTGGCTCAGCCATGTAGAAACATTCTATTGGCTGGTGTTGGCTCAACCATGGTTATAACATTTCTATTGGCTGTTGTTGGCTCAGCCAATGTTAGAACATTCTATTTGGCTTGTTTTTGGTTTCAGCCATGTAGAACATTCTATTGGCTGTTGTTGGTTAAACCATGTAGAACATTCTAGCGCTGCTGTTGACTCAACCATGTAGCACATTCTAGCGGTTGTTGTTGGCTCACAATGTAGAACATTCTTAGCTTGGTTCAAAGCCATGTAGAACTTTTCCAGCGGCTGTATATGGCCTCAGCCATGCTAGAACATTTTCATTTGGCTGTTGTTGGCTCAGCCATGTAGAACAATTATACGGCTGTTGACATGTGACTCTAGTGATCCATGTAGAACATTATTGGCTGTTGTTGGACTCAACCATGTAGAACATTCTAGTTGGTTCAGTCATGTAGAACATTCTAGCGGCTGTTGATAGCTCAGCCATGTAGAACATTCTAATGGCTGTTGTTGGCTCTTGACAGTGATAATGATAATCTTTATTGAGAATCGTTGATTCTTGACAATGCTGAAATTGACATTGACTTGGAAAAGAGTTTTCTATTCAGAAATTAGCTTTTATTGTTCACTGTATCTCTGGTTACTTTGTACTTATAGTCAAATTAGATTAGGCCTTTCACTACATGGTCACTTGAGAATCACGTGGAAAGATAACGTTGTTATAGAATTGGTGTCTGACAGATCATCCAAGTCACACAAATTATATTCATCGTTGTCCTCGTTCTACTAATTTCCAAACACATATAACTTATGGCATTGTATTAATATGTATGTAAAGTACATAACATGAGTGATGTGTAAATGTATATGGTTAACAATCACCGCATAATTTTATAACATATTCAAACCAATTTTAGCTGTGATATTATTCAAATTCACAATATTAACGCAATTTCGCTTTGGGGAGGGGATAACATTTTGCTGTCTCACAGACTCATAAATTATGCTAGACATGTATACTATACAT
The DNA here is from genome assembly GCA_903981925.1 of Ostrea lurida. NCBI lineage: Eukaryota > Metazoa > Mollusca > Bivalvia > Ostreida > Ostreidae > Ostrea > Ostrea lurida. The sequence goes on along the minus strand of CAJDSM010026352.1, from coordinate 10,896 downwards.
GTACATGTGTATAATGCAACACTCTTGCTTAGCTGAGTAGAGCATATGTTTTACAAATACTTCTTGTCCTCTGTCATAATAATTCAAATATTTATCTTTTCTTCAACTTAAACCGATTTCCCCATTTATATTTCTCGGGGCAAATTTTCGCGCGTTGTCGAAATTTTTACAGTTTTGTTAAAATGTAGTATTGCGGATATATTTTCTATATATTGAAACAGGATATAGATTGTGTATTTCGATGTAATTCTAAACCTGTAGGATACCCACAAAAATTGAGCCAAATCAAAATCTTCTGATCCAACAGTATGCAAGCATCCGAAGGTTTGGTACTCTCATTCCGTAATGCATTCTCAACAATGTTCTTGGTGTGAAGTTGCGTAGCACGGACTGATTGGGCTGTGCTCTCTATTAGTTACTTACTAGTTACTATCATGAAATGTTATAACATCTCTGATGCGTCCAGGGGTCCATAATCGTCTGGCCCTTCATTTTTATTTTTGGTAAAAATTATTCGTTTGACCTAAGAAATGGACGGGTCGTCCCAAGGATTTATCTAATTGTTCGTGTTGTCATTTAATTGTTCGTGTCTCTTATCTAATGTACTGTGGTGGGGCGTCTTAATCTAACTTCGTGAGTCGTCGATTATTATTGTTCGTGTCTTGTGAATCTAATTGTTCGTGGTCGGTCGTTATCTAAATGTTCGCGTCGTCGTTATCTAAGGTCGTGGTGTGTATATCTAATTGTCTCGTGTCGTCTTATCTAATTGTTTCGTTGTCGTTTTTCTAATTGTTCCGTGTCGTCTTATCTAATTGTTCGTTCCGTTGTTATCTAATTGTTCGTGCTCGTTTTCTAATTGTTCGTCTGTCGTTGTTATCGAATTGTTTCGTGTCGTCGTATCTAATTTGTTCGTGTCGTTGTTATCTAATTGTTCGTGTCTGTTTATCTAATTGTCGTTTGTCTTATTGGTTCTTTATCCAAAGTTTTAATATTGCTTTTGATATTTTTACAAATTGTAATGTAACAAGGCAACACAAGCGTAGCATCCCCGTGCAAAGTGTCTTCTATTTTGTTAAAAAGATTTTGGCAATAGCTAGCTATTAGTGACCTTGTAATTCATTAGGATTTATCCATTTTCCATTGGCAACATTTGTGGAATGTTTGATGATCCTCTGATGAATGCTGTGTCTGCAATCTTTAGTCAGTAGTGAACTTGACCTTTGACCATGCAAATCAATAGGGTTCACCCTCTCTCTATGAGCAACATTGATGATCCTCTGATAAATAGTGTGTCTTTTATCTTCACACGCATTTTCGAAAGGCTTCATTATCCTCTGTTGAATGCACTGGCTGCTATTATATTGCAAGGTTGCAGAAGACATTAGTCAATAGTGACCTTTAACCCTTGACCTTGAAAATTAATAGGGTCCATCCTCTCTCCATGAGCAAAATTTGTGGAAGGTTTGATGATCCTCTAATGGGTGCCCTTGCTTCTATCTTGTTCACAAGTTTCCAGAAGGCAGTAATGAACAGTGACCTTGAAAACTGCCAGTTTATCCCTCTCTCCAAGGGCAACAATTTTGATGATCCTCTGATGAATGTCCTTCTTCTACATATAACTTGTTCATAAAGTTACGGACACAAGAACACACATCCGCGATACTATATTCCTCCGTTACTAGTTTTGAGGGGATGATGATGACCATTTCCTAATGAAATACATGTAACAGTTGTGAACAATGTACACATGGATTTTGATACATATTTAATCAATATAGTACGTCTGTTTCAATGGCTTGGAATGCAGACAGAAATAAATAAAAGTAGATTGTAAATGTAAAAATAAATTTCAGTTTTGAAAATACGTTAGGGTATCAACAGTAATATTTACGTCCACGTACTTCACGTATTCGAAGTGCATGCGCGCTCCACGAAGTATGCTGGCGTGAAACGTCCAAGTTCATACTCTCATGTATTTTCGAAAATGAAATGAAGCTGATACCCTCGTCGCCTTCCTTATCATAAGATTTAACACATCGAAGTTAAATCGGTTTATTAAAGCTAAGTATCAATGAATTCTCCTGAAACGTACCAGCGTGGTACTTTCCGGGTGTTAGTTAACCCTATAGTGGGGTCTTTTGATTACGTCACCCAACCGTACAAGAGTCCCCGACAGTTCGCACATGGAAGTGATAATATGCTGCAATATCAGGATCAGTACTTTAGTACTACATGTACTAGCGCCTTTAATTGATCATTAGCTTTTAGCATAAGTACAAAGTAAAATGTAACTTTATATAATAGAATGTGGTTCGTTAGAAATGAAAGAGCCTCTAATGCGTGCTGATTGCCGATAATGATCTTTCAGCTACTTGCTGTTCGTCGTTAAGCATTAGAAGATAGAGTTTTATCATAAACAGTAATCAGCAAGCGAAATAGACAATAGACCACACGGCATGACTTCTGCTGCAGTGTCGATTCAAGGTTTTTTTGAATTTTATTCCATGCGGTATTCATTATCAAAGAATCTGAAAGGGTAGACGATCACGTGTGTGATTATCCTAGGAAAATAAGCAGCTTGAGATATTAACGTTGATTCATTGAAGTCAATGTTCTCTTTCGTGTTCACTTCAGTCGTAAACATGTTGTCATACTGCATAATCGTAAACATTTCTCCCACATCTAGCAAAATACAAATATAAATGAACTTGTCATTTTATGAATATTACACTAAACATACATTAATCACCACTACACAAGCTTCTAGGACACCTACTACACAAGCTTCTAGAGTACTGCTTCTTAAAACAGGCCGTCCCCTTGAGTAAGTACATTAAAATATTGGACAGTGATCAATCTTACAGATCCTATAAAGAATACAAGCTTGAGAATTTGGCAAATATAGGCTTATTGGATTTCTGGCTAACTATTAGTATATTACAACTGTATATTTTCCTCCTATTATAATACCAATACATGTACATGAAACCTATGCTAATCCTACTTAATTTTCTTAATCGTTGTATAAACAATTTATTAAACATTCTGCAAATTTACCTCTCACCTATGCTAAACTGTTGGACTGTGTTACCAATCACCTACACATGGCACTTGAAGCCATACCACAACCCTTAGGTGGCTCTAATTGTTGTACAAACATCGTGCATATGTATACTTTTGTGAACATGATTTGCTTCAGACCTGATGAAGACCCGCTAGGGTCGTAAGCTAGTCTCTGTAAATAAATTATAGTTGATCATAAAGATGGTGTTGTCATTCTATATGCATTTCATCTTGTTCACAATGATTTTTATGAAGCGCCAAATTAACACTATAAATTCAAATAATTGAAGATATGTTTAATTATTTAAAGATATCTTTAATTCATTTAATACGCACAATAATTCAATTAAATACCTCTTTAAATAATTAATGATGTCTTCCATTCTGAATTATTGCGCGCATGAATTCAATTGATATCTTCAATTCTTTTGCTGAATTGAAGAGCGCTATAAATGAATTATTGCTCCCTTTAAATGAATTAAAGCGCGTATTTTAAAAAATTGAATTAATGCCGCCAATTAATTCAATAGTTGCTCTCTTCAATTTGAATTGATAGATTATCATTTAAACAATAAATGCTTTCTTTGTTGGTTTATTGGGTGATGAAGGAAACTAGCATTGCACAAAAAATTCATAACCCGTAAGCGGGTTATGGAAATTTTTCTGCAATCTAGTTCCTTCATCATCCAATAAACAAACAAAGAAAGCATATTTATTGTTTAATTTATATTTTAGTACATTTTCTAAACAATATAAACTAGATTTAAGTACTAAAATATCAAATGTTGATCATTTCGTTACTTTAAACGGAACAGACAATTCACACCTTTGACCATTAAATCGATCGTCTCTATAATTGTAATGCCTCAGCGGATGACAGGTCAACTAAAAAACCGATCCACTAGTTTGCAACAAACATGCATTTATTGGATATAAATACGCCTGTCGATTTCAAAGAAATTATAAGAGAAAAGATTCAGTGAAATGTAAAATTCATATATAATGCGCGCAATAAAGTGAATTAATGATATTTCATTATTATACCTGAATTATTGGCTCTTTAATTGATTAATGATTGATGCTCGCCAGTAATTCAATCTATTGCTCTCAATAATTGAATTAATGATATCATTAATTCAGTTAATGAGAGCAATAATTCATTTAAAGAGAGCAACTATGTAATTAGAGATATTGATAATTCAAACATATATACATCTGATATAATGCTATCTTTAATTGAATTTATTGCTCTCTTTAATAATATTAATGCTGTAAAGTGATTATTTAATCATTATATACTCGAGCATAATACATAATATTTATCGAGAGAGTAATAATTCCACCACATTAATCAGGAGCATTATTCAATCGCTCTCATGAATTGAAATAATGCGCGCATTAATAGAATATTCTATATTGCGTGATTTGATATTTGCTCATCAAACAGTTGAAAATGGTGTATTTATTCGCGAGGCTGCCGAGCGAATAAATACACCATTTTAACGAGTTTGATAGAGAAATATCAAATCACGCAATATAGATATTCATTTATCTCATTCACTCTGCTATCACTTTAGTTTTTGAGATAATCCCCAATACAAAAGAACAGCTGATAGAAATCGCGTCATCGAAGGCAGTTGTGATTAATCGTGTTTCCAACGCGAGAAAAAAGAAATGCAATAAATATCGCAGAGATTTTCTTATTCATAACTATAAAAAATTCATTTTAAAGGACATTTGAATGATTAAACATACTAATTTATTCAAATTCATTAAATACATGTATTCTTTTTAAACTTTACCGAGTATTGGTGACGTAACACCAATGACGTTGACCTACATCTTTGATAAAAAAGTTTTCGTTGCAGTTTTGAAATCACCTCAACGTCAAGGAGTGGATCTTGGACTAATATTACTTATCATATAATAAAACGGTGGTTAGGGAACAGAGTGTTTATTAAATGGAATACAATGCTCTCAAATTAAATTTTCACGTATTTCTTGGATATTTATCGAATCGATGGAAAGAACATTTTGAACAAGGTAGGCCTAAAATATTTTCATATTCTTGACGTCTAGAATGTCTCTAAAGAATGGAATAGTTCCTCTACTCAGGCATTTGTCCTCAACATTTTCTGTTATGAACATCTGCTAAGTTGTGTTAAAATCTAACCTACTGACTTGCACTTGTTTACAGCGTTCAGACTCAGGTGAGGCTCTAGACCATTTTGTCAAACGGTCTAAATAGGCCTAGTTATGTATTGTTTTGTGATAAACATATTAGCCTATGCAAGTTGTTTATCGTATGACTTTAATAATTATTGTTGTAAAAAAAAAAAATTCAACAAAAAATTATTTAAAACAAGAAAGTGCTAGGAATATTGAAGCGGATGATCTCAAGAGAGTTCGGGACGGAACTGAATTATCAAACGGCAGTTTGATAAAATCTTATGTTTATCAAACTAGCAATATGCACCACCGGAATGAGATAAAATGAATTATTGCTCTCTTTAATAAAATTAATACGCGCATTAATTCAATTAATGAGAGCAATAATTAATTTAATGCGTGCATTAATTCAATTGAAGAGAGCAATAATTGAATTAATGATATTTTTAAACTAGAATAAATGTGATGTGGCAACATCACAGAGGGCCCCAATAGGCATTAATCAATAGTGACACTGATCTGTGACCCTTGACAATATTTGTAAAGGTTTAGTGATCCTCTGATGATTGACCTTGCTAAATATATCATGTTTGCAAGATAATTCTTTTAAGGAATACCGGTAGTCAATACTGCCCTTGACCTTTGATCACTGACCTTAAAAATCAGTAGGTTTCATACTCTCTCCATGGGCAACATTTGTGGATTATTGATTGATTGATTATTTATTGTTTTACGTCCCACCGAGAATATTTCATTCATATGGAGACGTCACCATTGCCGGTGAAGGGCCTAATTTGGATATTGAATTTCGAATTTGAAATTTTGAACCCCCAAAGGTCGCAAAAATCTTCGGGGTTTTCGTAAGTTATACCATCGTGTATCTTTACATACAATGAGCGAATCTCCAAAAACAGTATGACATTTAACTTCGGACATGACAAAGTCCAGACTTTTTGCTAAAAAAAAAAAACCCATTCTCCCACAGGATTTTTGATTTTAGGAGCTAGTATCTCTTATTGTACAAGTAGTAACTTCAGCTTTGGAACAAAAATATACTGCAAAAAATCCTACCAGATACAGTTAATTTGCCAAGTCTATACCTACATGTATATTAAAAAGGGTAGCAAAGAGTCTGGACTTTGTCGTGTCCGAAGTTAAAAGTCGCACTGTTCATTGAAGTATAATATGTACATCAATGTCTTATGTTCTTTTGATCCAGACCCAATTTCTCCACGCGATCTTTCTTGAATGTTAAGCCTGACGAGTCGGAGGGTGATTCCATGACGGTCATGCGATTCCCATCTGTAAGCCGCTTTGTGGGGTCTCGCGTTGTCCTCTTGCAGAACGCACGACACAACATTTAAATGCATCAGTAACAGTTCATAATATTTTAGAGTGAATATATTTCCATTCACAGAAACAAGCAGCGCCAAACCTAGATAGATTGTTACTATCACAGAGGACGAGAACTTATGTACCTTTCTCTGACAACGTCCAAACTTTGCTCACCTTTTTCTAGTATATCTATGAGACTGAAATTTTTCATCTATTCAAAACTTTCAAATTGTCAAAATAGGTTATTCTAAAACAACAAGTCTCACCTGATTTATATCATATCTTTGATATACTTGTACCGAGGAATACTTTGCAGGATGCAATCGCTAGACCATAATGAAAGCTTAATCCATCAAATCTTTAAATTGACAAAAGTGCACAGAGGCAACTTAAATACACCCATAAATATTTAGAAATTAGGTATGGATTATCTGTTTATAGCTCTCAGTGGATTCTGCTTCCTCCAATAACAAGACCAGAAAATTACAATCTACTATAATACACGCCATTAATGTCATGAACAGTTACGCAGGACAGAAGTCCTCTTGATATATTGAGGCACAATTCACATCAGATGCACATTAGAGGATACATATTGTCATGTCAATTCCCTGTTCAATTCATTAATCTAATTATGAAGTAAGAAGTGAAAGACATTAAGCCAGGACAAAGGTTGAAACACTTCCCATAATTCACGACTGCGAACAGGCAAATTGTAATTAATAATTAGGTCAAAATTTTGAATAAAATTTTGAGATTAACGAATTTTACTTTTAAAGTTATCGTTTTATTTTTGGTAGTATTTACGATTTGTTGAAATGTGGCAACCATACATTCTAACTTCTCTGGGCATGCTATAAAACCTAGTCCGGCCACATTGGCATGACTTTAAAGTTGGCCTGACCTCAATTTTAACCTTTAATCTGACTTCACAAAAATTTGTTCTATACTCAGATTTGGTCTCTTAAAAAGCTTTAGCCTCAACAATAAATGGTTGGTTGTCTGTTTTACTTTGGCACTCATATTGAGACGTCACCAGCTGTACAGGTAGGTGAAGGACCACAAATTTAGACTTATGTTTTGTGTATACAGTGATAACAAGTGAGGCAGAGAAACACTTCGACCTGAGGGCCTTGGGCCCCCAGCGGGACAGTTTCTAGTGAGGCAATTGCTTCATTGCCACAATGGGCTGTGTCAGTGAGGTTAACGTGCCAACGCTTGCCGTGACACGGGACTTCCGTTTTTAAGATCATATCCGAAAGATCCGTGATTCTTACTTCTAAATGCCGATAGTTTGGCGAAGGAGGAAGCACTATCTATTTTAACGTCTTATGGTTGACACGGGAAAGTCTCGAACTCACGACCTCCCGGTTGCAAAGCAAACGTTCTATCCACCGATTTCATGAATATTTTTTGGTCAATGTTTTTCAAAGCTATTGAAGATAAATGATATGGTGTTTATGTCTCAACTCATTCGATACCCAAGAACTTGTTCTGCGTATGAACGGTTTTTAAATCGAGACAAGCTTCTGACAAACAATTTAATGTTACAGAAGTTTCAACATCTCGTTTGAACTCAGCATTTCGAAGTACTTATTCATTCGATAATCGTTGAAAGAATGATAATTTCCATGCATATGATATAGAGGCCTGTCTTATCAGGGAGAACGAAATGAATTCTCTATCGCCAACTTCCCATATTTGTATCGCGACATTCCATTGCCACCTGCACATGGTGTTTACATTGAATGTCTCATCGGATTCGATACGCAAGAGCTTGTTCTGTGTATGATCAGCTATTAAATTGAGGCAGGCTACTGACTAATAAGTTTATGGTATAAGGGTTTCAACAGTCACATTTAAAGTCAGCATTTCGCAAATTTTGTAGTCGTTACAACGATCTAGTTTGCCAATATAGCCTGTCATTGGGTCAAATGCTGTTTGCATGCTTCGTACCAATTGCTAGGCCGTTCTTTATAGACTGGTTTTGATTACGGATTACTCTGTTTACTGACTCGCTGCAGATGTGACCGGTCGACTGCGTATACTTACTCCTCCGAGGCACCTGATCCCACCTCTGATGTGTCCGTGTTCGCCCAACTCTTGATAGGATTTATGAGATTGATCATTCTTGCTATCATTTTGAAGTTTATTTAGTGACATTGAATGGATGCTGGTCCTCAGATTTTACTGTTATATTCAAATATCATTATAATTTTTATATTAACCTGACTCTGAAACCCCGTATTTTTTATAACACAACGCTAACGAAGTGTTTTGATATGGGAAACCCCAAAAATCATTCAGATCAAAATTTATAAAAAGTAGGCGCAAAATGGTGTCATGTAACAAAGAATCTCTGAAGGTGTTCGTTTAAATTCTGATCAGTGGTTTATGATGAGTAAAGGATTGGAGGTGCCCCCCCCCCACCCCCCCCCCCCACCCCCATGATATAATGGCAAAGTCCATGCAAGTAGGGGGAAAACCAGAGTTTCAGCGCAGTAGCCTCCCATAGTTACTATGGAATAGCCTCCTGGTAGCCTCCCAGAGTGTAAGAAATATATGACAAGTCATCCGGGTGTGGCACCAACTACCCCTTTAACAATGCTTTTGTAAGTAGAAAATGTTGACTGTTGTGCTACCGGAGGTTTGGTTTTTATCACTGGGATCTCAACCCCATCAATTATAACTCTTGTTGAGGGGAATTTTTGAAAGAAGTCACAGGGTGAAAAGAAAGTCACTGTGTCTCTTGCCATGAAGTTTACCCATGGAATCCAACATCTACAATTGTTTGTGATATCCCAAATAAGCGACTTAATTCAAAGTTGGGTATAATATACTACTCAAAATATAAAGATAAAGAATAGTGATCAATCTCGTAAGTCTCAAACAGAATACAAAACATGAGTTGGGAAAAGACGGACCCCTTGACACATCAGAGGTGGGATCAGGTGCCTAGGAGGAGTAAGCATTCCCTGTTGACCGGTCACACCCGCCGTGAGCCCATAGTCTTGATCAGGTAAACGAAACAATCCGTAGTCAAATCAATGTCCCAATTTGATCAAAGTAAGAAAAAGTTGGTTTTAAACAGATACAATTTGAATTTAGTTAATATACAAATATCTGCGATGATAGGCATCTACACCTAAACAATACAGTACAAAAAGAAAATCTGTGTAAGATGCAAGGCCAGTGTAGAGCATTATGCCCTCACTGTCATGAAAAATATTTTCAATAGACATCATGGGTGTGGGGAGGGTTTGACATGATGCCTCAATGAGGCTTACAAATCCTCACTTTGTTGGACTTCAAGTTCATTAATTGGACCTGATGCTGCAGTGTCATTATCCATTGTCTCTACCATACAAAAGCTTGAAATGTCAGCATAATCACATTCCATGAGGACCTCTTCTGTTTCATCTTCTGACAGTCTGGCGATTACGGACGGCTCTCCTTTCATTTCGTGCATGGTCGGTGTACCTGTGTTATATCTGTGTCGGTATACCTGTATTACACCTGTGTCGGTATACCTGTGTCGGTATACCTGTTTCGGTATACCTGTGTTATACCTGTGTCGGTATACCTGTGTCTACTTCATGGGAAAACTAATAGCACAGCATCAGGCTTTCTTTGCCTTTGCGATGGAATAGTTCCTTGTAAAATAATTATGATATCACTTATAACATATCCTAATTCTATATACATTTTTTTCATTTTGCATGTAATTACGTCACCATCTTCCAGGGGGAGACATATTGTTTTTTGTACTTTCTGTCCGTCTGTCTGTCACAAAATTTCGTGAACGCTTCTTCTCCTATACCGCTTATCAGATAGCGTTGAAACTTTGTACAATGCTTCATTGGCATTCGTAGATGTGCATATTGTTTGAAAAGGAGGGTCCAATTATTTTCCTTCAAGTTATGGTGGATCCAACAGGGATGAAGGGTGTAAAATAGCTTTTGAACACTTCTTCTACACCACCTATCAGATAGCCTTGAAACTTTGAACAATGCTTCATTGTCAAATGTAAATGTGCATATTGTCAGGGCAGGAGGATACAATCATTTTCCTTTAAGTTGTGATGGATCCAATAGGGATGAAGGGTGTAAAATAGCTTGTGAACATTTCTCCTTTTATACGGCCTATCAGATAGACTTGAAACTCTATACAATGCTTCATTGCTATTTGTTGATGTGCATATTATTGTCTGAAAAGGAGGATCCAATTATTTTCCTCCAAGTTATGGTGGATCCAACAGGGGTGGAGGGTATGATATACATTGTGAATACGTCTTGTCCTATACAGCTTATCAGATAGACTTAAAACTTT
>CAJDSM010026351.1:27896-39500 GCA_903981925.1 Ostrea lurida | reverse complement strand
TCTCGAGAAAAAACAAGCATTCTTGGAGTTTGCAGAATACATGTCCCCTACCATTAACAACATTAATGGACCGCAAACAATATTCTAATTCATTATGTAGGATATATCATATACTTATAGGTTAAAGGGAAATATTGAGTCGTTGAGCCAGATAGACAAGGGGCTATAACTTAGTAAAAATGGAATAGATCCAAACCAAGTCGTCTTGATCTGTAAACTGGGTATGGCAAAGCAAATGTTCCCAATATCAAAGAAATATCTGCAGCAGTGCAAAAGTGTGGAAAACTGATAATTCATGAAATTTCATTAAGTCCAAGGGAAAAATGACAGTTAGATTATAAACCAAAACTCAAAACTTGTCTGTAACTTTGGTATTGGCAAAGTAAGTACCCAAATATCAAAAGAATTATCTGCAAGTATGGGAGAAAAAAATGCGAGAACCAATGGGACATACAGACAGCACGGACACAAAGCAAGAAAGCTATAGTCCCCTCGGTTACAAACCGTAGGGGCTAAAAAAGAATCCAAAGCTGATAGCACAAATGGCGTCGTGCATGAGGAAGACTTATGTGAAAAACTAATTTGTATCAATCAATAAAATCTACAAAACACATGCACGCTTTTTATTACAAAAACACATGCACGCATTGGCTCCAGACATATCAACATGTTTTTCACTTTGCTTATCTGCTCAAATTATGACAAATGATCCTGTTCATGTGACTTATTTTCTTTCACCATTAATTTTTATATCATCCGGGAGTTTTTAATAAGACTTGCTTTCAACCTCCTCACTTATTTTAAAAGGATTTCCCTGCTGATGGTGAATTGCTCATAATCACAACCATGCATCATCCAGAGAGTCAGGGCAAAGCATTCATCTTTACTCACTCGGAATGCAATTAAAGGACACCATTCCGTGACTCATAATTTTTGCGATTTTTTTTTCTATGTCAAACATTTTTATATCACAATGGAAGTTTTAAATATTAAAGCAATAAATCATGGTAAGATTTTTCCATTTCAATGGAGAGGAGGATTCTCTTTTTCATCATGATTTTTCAAGAGCAACCAAGATCAGTGCATTTATTTAAACATATTATTGTTTTTCAGAACAAAGTTTCCTTTCGTTTAATTTAATTGATACATCAAACTTCAATGTTTGATATTTTATGAGTACTGTTTATTTGCATTTGTAGTCTCAATAAAATACATAAATATTGGAAAAAAAAGTTCCTTCGTTGATCCACATAAACTTACGATCTGGACTTACACTTTACAGCACGTGTATAAACTGAAACGTCCCAATTTACACCGATTCTTAATCGATTGTTACCTTGAATTTGTGGCCATCGGCATTTAATCGTCTGAACAAACGAAAAGGACACGAAGAAAATTGTGTTCCCTCTTACCATTTTTTTCTAAAATATACACCTACGTTGTTAATTTTAACACAAAAAAATTTTCTTTCGTTATGTCTCATAAATCGTCGCTGACTACGTTTTAAACCACAAGCACGTGTATCTGACAGATCCAATCTTCGTGCGTTGAATTTGAATATGATGGCTTATCAGAACTGAAAATTTGTAAAGTCGACCATTTGTACAAGAAAAAGTTAGTAGAGAACAAACGCAGACGGGACATGTGGTTAATTATATCTAGACGGAAGACTCAATGATGTACCAAACACAAAAAACATTCTATAACGTTTATTAACATAGATTTAAACATGAATATTGCTGACAACATGTTTTATATATACCAAACGTTTTGACTCGCCCTGTTCATCTTAATTTCAAGTCAAATCTTGCACTTTTGAGATCGCCCCGGGAGAGACTTACTATATACGATAGCATAGGGACGTGCCGCTTGGAATAGGTAGCCTTTTTCCTTTTTATCCACTACAGAATATATGGACAGGATATAGAAATCAGCCATGAATATGAAAGGTTAATGTTTACTCAATTAATTCTATTTGAATCCAGCTTGCAGTATCTTGTTTGTCATTGGGAAAAAGGTTCACCATTGAAACAGAAAATTAATGAAAAGGTATTACAATTCTCAAATCTAATACTATGATGAAAAGGGTGGGGGTCTGCAATGCAGCGGCACGTCCCTATCCATAATTAAGAAGTGCCCCCCCCCGGGCTTTGGTCAATAATCTATCGCCACGCCACCTTACTCTAGTCACCCTATGCTAGCTAATCAACAACAACAAAACCCCAGACAATCTCTTGCTGTTATGATAATAGCACTGCGCGCCAAAATAATACGACGCGCGAAAAATGAAAGCGCAGGTAGTTAGAAAACTTCGCACAATATCAAGGTCTATACGTACTTTTTATTGGATTCGGTTTAATCTTTAAAAAGCAGCAATGGATATGGTGTTTGTTAAAACCTGCCTGTTCAATGCACAAAAAACAGTTAAGTGCCTACGCTCGTTCTGCTTATTTGACGAGCCTCGATGGGGGCTGGACCTGTTCCTTCAGTTATACGCAAAGCAGTTTTTATTTCATTTCTGCTTATTTAGTACTATACGAGACACATATTTTTAAAATATCATTACATCAAATTAATTATAGACATCTACTCATACACAAAGAATTAACAAAATTTGTTATTCATTTGACATAGTACTATATTGTTAGCACTTGTACAAAACGGTGCGCAGTTCAGAGATTTTTCTACACGATCAGCTAGATGTCTGTCGAGCAGAAGCTCCGACGCTATAAAAAATAGGGCATCGCCAAGCCGTACACTCAATATGGCCCGCATATATTATTGAAATATGCACATCTCCACAATTGTGATCTATTCTTGTGCTACCAACGTTCAAGTCAAACAATCCCCCGAAGGGTTCAGGTAGAGTTACCGGAAGACAAGAGTTATTTTCACTGGAAGAATGCCCAATCAAGGTCCTACACTCCTTTAAGAAAAACATTGAACAGCATACTCCCACTTGCAAGAGCACATCTCCACAATTTGATCTACTTTTTACCAAGTTTCACTCAAAGATCCCCCAAGGGTGTTAGGAGAGTTGATTGTTCTTCCCCTTTGATCCGAAGATGCGTGGGGTGGGGGGGGCGGGGGGGATGGCATATCTGTTATTGTCCTGTCTGTCATTTCTGTCACTCTGTCATTCTGTCTGAAACGTTAACCTTTGGCTATAAACCTTTTTTGACATGGTAAGTGCTAGGGCTTTGATACGTTTCACAGTATGTTCCTATATGACAAGACCATTCTAGTTAGGTACCAAATTTTTGACCTACCGACCTTGAAGTTTTGACCTACTTTCAAAAACTTTAACCTAGTTATAACCTTTGATTGGTAAGTAACTAAGCTTTGATATTTCACATGTATTGTTCTCTTATGACCAAAGTCAAATTTTCCGGGGTTACCAAAATTTTTGACCTCCTGACTGACCTTGAAGTTTTGACCTACTTTCAAAAACGTAACCTTAGTTATAACTTTTGAATGGTAACGTACTAGGCGCTTTGATATTCACATGGTAATGTTTCTTATGCAAGACCTTTCGCGTGGGGGTACAACATTGTTGACTTCGCTGACCTTGACCTTGAAGTTTGACTACTCGTCAAAAACTCTAACCTTAAGCTATACTTGACATTGATAAGTACTAGGTTTTGATATGTTCACAAGTAGCTATCTTATACTAAGACTTATCCATGGGTACCAAAATTTTTGACCTCCTGACCTTTGAACCTTTAATGTTTGACCTACTTTCAAAAACTTTAACTCTTGCTATAACTGTTGAATGAAAGTACTAGGCTTTAATATATTCACATGACAAACCTTTCCGGTGGGTAGAAAAATTTTGATCTCCTGACCTTTGAGTTTGAACTTAGAGCCTACTTTTCAAAAACTTTAACATTAGCTTATAACTTTTGAATGGCAAGATTAGGCATTCATATTTCACATGTTGTATTCGCTCTTAGACAACTCTTTACTCGTACCAAAATGTTTGACCTTGACCTTAAAATTTTGAACCTTAATTTTAAAAAGTGTTAACATTGGCATCAACTTTTTTGACATGGTGAAGGGCAAACCTTTCAGTATTTCACAATGCATAATCCTTTCATGACCCAGCCCTATCCACTGCATGTGGAATACGGGGCATTCGGTTATCACAACACATTCTTGTTAATTTCGATGTCCAAACTAATTGTCTTGACGATGATCCTTGATAATCGTCGGAGTTGTTTTGAATTTAGCACATGTTCACCGACTAGAAAAATACCGATCTCCTAGGACTCGCCTATAGTCGGACATAGGATTTTGGACCAAAATTTCTACTCCCAAAATCGACTTATAGGCGAGGTATATACGGTACTTTTATCAGAGATTGTTTTCCCTTTGACAAGAGGAACATATTTCCATTTCTCTTTTTGCCGCTGTTTGTGTGTAGTTTATACTGTGAAAGGATTACATAATGAATACTGACATTTGTAAAAATAAATTTTTTGCAAAATATTAATTGATGAACTTGACTAATAACCAGTTAGATCGTTATTCATCCTTATGTAAATTCCAAGATAACTCAAGAAAAAGTTGAAGTTATTTCCAATGCGTCTCTTTTTGGTTTTATAATCCATGAGAACGAGGACTCAGGGGATGAGATCAGATTCCGGGTTTATATCATTTAGGGGACTGTGGTGAGAACATATATCATTAGGGACTGTGGCATAGAGAACAGATTTCCGGGGTTTATATCCTTAGCAGGACTGTGGATGAGAACAGATATCCGGGTTTTTAACCATTAGGGGACTGTGGATGAGCAGAATCCATTAGGGATGTGGATGGAACAGATATCCGGGTTTTATGCCATTAGGGACGTGTATGAGAACAGATTTCGGTTATATCCCATTAGAGGATTGTGGATGGAAAATATCCATAGGAGACAAGGGGACATGAGATGTATTTTTTACTGTAACTCAAAATGAACTCAAGGTGAATGTGCACGGAGGCGCCATTGTTTATTGCGCTGCATGAATGAAATTAAAGGGAAATGACTCGTTAACGTAAAATAGGCTAGCCTGATGCAACGGCAGATTCGTATATAACGGCAAAATATTCAGAAGCGAACTTGCATGTAACGAAAGCTGACTGATTATTGTTTGACGTCGGCGCTTGAGAATTTTTCATTCATTATAGTACGTCTCCATTGCCGAAGTGATGGCTGCCAAGTTTAGGCCTTGTGCTCAGCGCTCCATGAAACTTTGAGCAGGAGGATCTATTGCTTTCACATCTGCTGCTGACAACGGACCTCGGTTTTTGCAGTCTCAATCTGAAGGAACCGACCCTTTTAGTCGCCTTACGACAACGCACAGGGGTACTAGGAACGTAGGGCTATGTCCACGGTTCAAACATTTCGTTTGTTCAGGAAACCTGAATCTCGGTTTGTCGTTTTTTTCCGTTCGGGTTTTTTATATTTGTGTAAATAAAAAATCAAAATTAATTTCATAAAATCCAGGTATCTTCAGGACCCGTGGAAGTTAAAATGGTGTACAAAGTGCACACATTAAAGGTAATAAGAATTATATTCAGAAAATGACATATGTAATATTCATGCAAGGGATGACATTAGCGTACACATTACAACATCAACAAAAGCTTAAAAAGCAGTCTTAATCCGACTCATAGCTTTGGTGAGGTACTGAAATTTAGGGACCTATTACATAGCGGCTTACAGTCGTTAGTAGGAAGGTTTCTTGAAACTTGCCGGAGTCTGTCTTGAAATGTGACCTCCAAATTTTAAGGTTCAATATCCTAATATCACGGCTCTCAAGTCTGATGCCGAACGTTTGGAAGAGAGTCATGTGTCTCAAGTTTGAGTCGGGACTAGAACACACGTTACACACAACCTTTCCGATCATGAAGCGAACATTCAACCACTGCTAAATACCCGTCCATTGTATTACACTTAAACTATGCGCTTGAATATTTGCAGATTGTTGATAGATTTATTTAAAATCTTTACTTCCACTTTCTGATAAAGTTGTACAAAATTCCGAATCCTGCCATCTAATATCATCACATTTCTAGCAGCGTGTCGCCATGTTTTGTTTTACCAACAGGTATAATTACCATTTATATGGAATGTCAATGCGTTGGAATATCAATGATTGCTATAAAATAACCAATCGACGGATTTGTAGGCGAAAAAGAAAAAGGTTAGTTTAAAAGTAAACAAAAACCGAACCGAAATTTGGAAAAGCAAACCGAAAGCCGAACAGAATTTACCGCGAGTTTAACCGATTTTCGGCTTAACCTTGAACAGCCTACTAGGAACCTGTTCTAACCCAAATCCCCACAGGTGTGTGAACAGAAGGGATATATGAAATACAATTTTATTACCATAGACAATAACAAAAGTTTAGCATCTTACCCAGCAATCGACATACCAATTAAATCAAATTCACAAAATACGGTTTCCCCAAAAATTAAGACCGACTGGGTAATGTGTTTGGTAGTCTGTTGGTGCTGAAGGTGGAGTATTACTATAATGCGCACATCAACATTGTCTAAATATATATGTGAATACAATTTACTTCTTTTGACAGTCGGCATCAGTACCCCAAAGGCTCTTTTGTGTTTTCTGTCTCTTTTAATTAATAAATACTCAAGTCTTCTGCAATATGTGAGCTTAAAGCTATATAGCATTGGGAGAACAAAAAACAAGCAAGGCACAATTTGGGTGGTTGTGTTATTAATAAAAAGTGATTAGTCTAATAGAGTACTTACAGATACGAAACCAGGACTTAAAAACTTCTTTTCAACAATATTTGTTTTGGTACTTGTAAGCATAACATTTGATCAATACAAAACAGATACTTATTGAATATTATCATGTTTGTATCATGCTTAGGTTTAGGGATTTTAAATTAATTAAAGTAATGTTCCACTCCCACCATCCAAATAGAAAGACTAGTAATTAGATAAATCTTTAAGTCTTCTCTCTTTGTTCTTTTTTTTTTTTTATTTATTATTTTAAATTCAATTAATTGAAATTCAAAAAGTGATATCTGCTTAATGTTTTTATTTATTAGATTATTGATTTCAGTATTAGAAAGTCACGAACTCGACATGTATCCCTATGAGTGTAGGGTACCAGATGTAAGTCTTTGTACTCACAGAAGAGACTACCCAGTAGCACGCAGTACATCTCCGTGGCGATGTTGATGTAGCGATCTGGTGCTAAGTCTGTTCTGGGGGCTCGTAATGACATTTATGTTTGGGGAGAATTGGTCTCGGAAGACACCACATGTGTACCGCTTAGATCAGCTGGGGTAGGAGGCTGGCAACGACCAATATCGATAAATGTGACAAATTCTCTTTTATAAAGTTAGTTTTTTATTCTTTTGGGACCATTGTAATGCCTGGGTTAGTTTTGACCGTTTTTGGCACGTGTTTGGAGTTCATGTCATTTGGTCCTACATCATTGGTTTCGAAGTTTTATACAAGATGTGAGAATTCATTGTTGATTATTTGATTTTTCAATGTGTTATACAATTTTAGTTATTTAGACAGGGCTTGGTTATGTGTTTAAGCTAGCACTGATGCATTACTTTCTAAAACAGTTGGGGGACAGTTTTGGATCTACTGTACAGTAGATTGTAAGATGCACTCTCAACATTGACTCTAATTCAGGCCATCCAAAGTAAAATTACATAGATATATATATCGCAATACTATTATGACTGTAAAGCAACTAGATTCAATTTTCATAGTTTATGCGTTATTGAAGCTTACAGAAGATTAACTGCTTAATTGTGGTTAACCCTGGGACCGGTTACCCAGTATTTCACAGCTATTGTTAAGGAGGTGTAGGTTATTTTCTGTATTGCCCATTCATGATGTAAACTCCTCAAAGATCATTCCATTACTGTCCATTTCAGTGATGTTGAATAGCAGTGTTGATTGTCTGTTATGCCCATTTCTGTGATGGTTAGTGTTTATTTTCTTTATTTGCCCATTCTGTGATGTTGAGTGTGTTATTTTCTGTTGTTGCCCATTTCTGTATGTTTTAGAGTGTGTTATTTTTCTGTTATGCCCAGATCTCTGCTCGCCTGGAGCGGTCGTCCTGTATTTTCATAGCTGCCCGCAGTTCCGTCTCGTTGTGTTAGAACTATATCTACGCTGATTTGTCCCATTTTCTTCTGTGCCCCTAGTTACGAGTGTGTTAATCTTACCTGTCTGGCCTATTTTCATGATGTTCTAGAGTGTTGTATTTTTCTGTTGTTGCCCATTCTGTGATGTCAAGAGTTGTGTATTTCTGTTGTTATTGCCCATTTCTTGTGATGTTAGTGTGTTATTTCTGTTGTTGCCCATTGCTGTGATGTAAGTGCTGTTAATATTTGTACCTGGCCCTTGCATTAGCATTAATTCATGCTTCCTGTTTCGTTTGCCCATTTCTGTGATTCTGTTAGCTGTGTGTATTTTCTCTTGGCCCTCGTACCTTCGCCTCGGCATGAAATCGGAGCTCGTACAATACTTTCGTCTCTTTTGTGCTCTTTTATTAAGTGCACAGGCAATTTGATATGTTTTGTTGCTTTCCGTTGAACGGTGTCATTTCGTGCTGTCGGACGATATCATCGCTTCCAGATTCCCTTCAATAGCGCGATGTACTTGTCTCGAATTGAATGTTTGGACGATATGATTCACCCGGGTCCTTCGCCGTGTTCTGGTAGTTACTAGAGAGCAGAGCCCCTCACGAACTATAGCCGCGCGAACTTGTCGTTTATGGAAAATACTTTGGATTTCTGCTCCGTGCGTACCATCTTTTTCTAATACAATTGCATATGTGCGGGTGAGAGGCTATACTCATCCGTTTTCTTCCGCGTGTTTGATGTGTGAAAACTTGATGGCAGTCGGGTTGAAAATCGAACCATTAGTTAATTCCTAGGTTTATGGCAGTGTTATGGTCTCTTATTCTACATGTTTACAGTTCTTTATAATTTGGTTGGACTTTGTTTGCAGAGAGCAAAGTGACGAGATTCATTGTATCATCGATGAAATATTAATATAATTTGCTATTAGCTTATTATCCGTAGTTATACTAATATAGTTACTTATATAAACCGACTAGTGTGTGTGCGATTCACAAGCTAATCGGAATCGAGACTATCGGTCAGGGGATTCGTGTACATACTTACACTCTCGTGCCATTCGTTGTCAGGAGAAGGTACCTGCATCGTTTCACCCCTAGTTATCTTTTCTGTTTTGCCCATTTCTGCTTATGTTAGAGTGTTATTTCTGTTATTGCCCATTTCTTGATGCTCAAGAGTGTGTTATTTTTCTGTTTGTTGCCAATTTTCTGTTGATGCTTAAGGAGTATATTTTCTGTCTATTCGCCCTTGCCATTTCTGTTGCTCAACTGATTTTTCCAATTCATGTGATGTTAAGGCGATATTATCATCGTGGTATTGCCATTTTTGCATTTAGAGGTGTTAATTATTTTCTGTTTTGCCCTGCCATTTCTGTTTGATGTGGAATTAGCGTGTTATTTTCGTTGTTTGCCAAATTTCTGTGAAGTCCAGCTAAAAAGGTCGTGTTAAGGGAAACCTTAGTGCAACTCGGTTATTGCCCATTTTCTGATGTATAGAGTGTGGTTAATATTTTCTGTTATTGCCCTGCCAATTTCTGTGATGTTGATAGAGTGTTAATTTGTTTATGGCCAGCATGTAGTGTCTGTTCAACGAGGTGAGTTAGTAATTTTATCATCTATCAATTTGGGTATCGAGGCCCATTTCTGTGATGTTAGATTGTTAATTTTTCGTATTTGCCCTGCCACTTCTTGATTGTTGATAGCGTTGGTTATCTTCTGTTTGACCCATTTTGTGATGTAGTGTGTTATTTTCTGTTGTTGCCCATTTCTGTGTGTTAGTGTGTTATTTTCTGTTGTTGCCCAATTTCTGGGGATGTTGACGTTTATTTCTGTTTTGTCCATATCTTTATGTTGATAGCTACGCCGCGGTTGACACATGTTTTTCTCGGGGTGAAAATTTTCAATGTTACCCTCACTATATTTGCAATATTTTATATTGTTGCCCATTCTGTGATGTTAGAAGCGTGTTGTATTTCTGTTGTTGCCCATTTCTGTGATTTAAGGGAGTTATTATTTTCTGTTGTTGCCGATTTCTGTGAGGTTAAGATGTATATTTTCTTATTGCCCATTTTTGTGATGTTACGTGTGTTATTTTCTGTGTATTGCCATTTCTGTGATTTAGAGTGTGCTATTTTCGTGTTGGTTGCCCGATCTGTGACTGTTTAGCGTGTTAATTTTCTGTTCATTGCCCATTTCTGTGACTTAGAGTGTGTTTTTTCTGTGTTGGACCATTCAATGTTGATTAGAGTAATTATTTCTGTCTGTTGCCCATTTCTGGGATTGTTAGGAGTTGTCTATTTTCTGTTGTGCCCCATTTCTGTGATAGTTGGAGTGTGTTATTTCTGTTTGTTGGCCATTTCTGTGAGGTAGAGGTGTTATTTTCTGTTGTTGCCCATCTGTGATGTAGAGTGTTTATTTTCTGTTGTTGTCCAGTCGTAATATTTTTTGTATGTATCCATTTCTGGATGTTAGTAGGTGTGATTTTTCTGTGTTGCCCCATTTGCTGTGATGTCTATGTGTGTTATTTTCTTGTGTTGCCCAGTTCTTCATGTTAGGTCTAGGTTTTCTGTTGCTTGCCCATTTCTGTGAATGTTAGAGTGTGTGTATCTTCTGGTTTGCCCATTTCCGTGTGATGTTAGAGTGTGTATTTCTTGTTGTTGCCCAATTTCTGTGGTGTTGACTGACACATGTTTAAGACACATAGAACTTGAACTCATTGCTGAAGATGTAAAGTACATAGGCTTAGTAGCCATTTTTCTAATCCAGATTTACCGGGCAGGAAGTCCATTTTTCTTCCTTCTAAACCTGTATGGTTATACTTCATGTGGAGGGAGCACATGGCAGTCTCCAGGTCACGCTATGTCGAATTTGACATTCATTATTAACGGTAACATATATTTTGGAAACAATGCTGATTTTACTCATGCTTTGATTTTGAATGTTTGTCATGTTTTGTGCATGGATCAAAAGTTACTGACTTATTGGCAGTTTATATCTAATTATCTAATGTTATACCCGTCATTTTGTTAAAGTTGTGGATTACCCCCCTCCCTCCTATTTGGTGACAACCCTGGTTAGTTGAAAAATTGTATTCAAACCCTTTTTGTTATATGATTTATATAATAAAATATGTTCAAATCAATCACACCACACTCACACCCCTCCCCTCTGATAATTCATGAAATTTTTTAAGTCCAAGTGAAAAATGAATAGATTTAAACCAAACTCAAACTTGATCTGTAACTTGGTATGGCAAAGTAATGTACCAAATATCAAATGAATATCTGCAAGTAGTGAGAAAAAAAGTGCGGAAAGCCAATGGGGACATACAGACAGACGGACACAAAAGAAGAAAGCTATAGTCCCCTCCGGTTACAAACCGGTAGGGGCTAAAAAAGAATCAAAGGCCTGAATAGCCACAATGGCGTCGTGCATTGAGGAAGACTTCATGTGAAAGATCTAATTTGATATCAATCATAAAA
>CAJDSM010026350.1:313-14785 GCA_903981925.1 Ostrea lurida | reverse complement strand
AGTGGTATAATAATACGTACCTCCTTTTCAGACCAAAACAACTCTTGAAAAAAAAATGTTTTCCCAGTGAAAGTTGGCAGCAAAAAGAGAATAGGAAGTCGGGCAGCAAAGAGATAAGAAAGTCTGGCAGCAAAAGAGATGAAGGAAAGCCGGCAGCAAAAGAGTATAGGGAACGTAGTAGCAAAAAGATGGGAATCAGAAAAAGAGAATTAAAATACTGCATGGGAACGGCTCAAGGTCTAGCCCTAAAAGAGGACGAGGCGGAAAGGCGCTGACGGCAGCAAAAGAGTGAGGAAGTCCCGGCAAGCAAAAGGGAGATGGAAAGCATGGTGCAGCAAAGAAAGGATGAGAGGGAAGTCTAGGCAGCAAAGAGAGGTATGAGGGGAAAGTCCTCTGTGCAGCAAAGATATATGATGCTGCATTGGAACGTTCAGGTAGCAAAAGAGTAGATGTCATCCAAGGTACGTCATAGGTAGTGCTAAAAATTAATGATCACTAGAGAGGATAGGATCTTGGCTGAGCAAAAGAGTGGGGAAAAGTCCACTGATGACAGCAAAGAGAAATGAGTGAAGAGTCACAGAGTAGCATAAAGAAGAATGAAGGGAAGTCTGGTCTAGCAAAAGAGATGGGGAGTCTGGCAGCAAAAAGAATGATTGTGCGGAACGTTCAGTACAAAAGAAGATGATAAGGTCTGGATAGCTAAAAGAGGATGAGGGAAGACAGGGTCTTGGAAGCAATAAGAGAGGGAAAGGTCTGGAAGCGAAAGACAAAGAGGGCAGAGTCTGGGAAGCTAGCGGAAGGGAGAAAGTTCATTTACATACAATATTCTTGGAATTAGGCCCCTTGACAACTAGGGGACGTATCAGAGAAGTGAATTACACATCTTGATTAAATACCACGTATACCTATCATAAAGCAAAAGCTGCAAACATATCTACCAACAGTCTAATCTCAGAATCTAGTTCACTTCTTTCGAGGCCTAAAGCTACAAAACATGGGCTATACGGTGAATATAAAGTATATAGTTTCATTTGTGTGTAAAAGAATCTTTGGATCGTAACATAGCTGTTGAATTGTATTAAATTCAATGGTACCGCAATTCAACGTTGGATCTGCCTACGTCGTTGGTTTAGTGGAATTTTGTGGATTCATATTACATGTATTTGGTAAAGAAAGATAAGTCTGGAATGTCTTTATTCGTTGAGGAATGTATGATTCCGAGGGTCAAGCAGGGTACCTACGAAAATATTATAGCCACCACGAATTCTACATGATTTGCACAGGTATAGGCATATTTAAAAAAAAAAAAATTTCCAAGTATGAACTCCACGAATCTCTTCTAAATGAAAAAGATTCTTTAATTCCTCCTTACCTACCCATCGACTAGTTGTCTTGAATAACCCTGCACTCCACACACAGGCAACCAATGAACTTGCTTTCTGCGCTGCCTAGAATGTTGTTGCACATAACCACATAAGGAAGTATATCTGTTTATTTTCCCATTTTGAAGATTATTATTTTCAGCCCGGACAATCGCACATATGTGAGCAAGTGGCAGCTGTGGTGCGGTAGATGCCCATTAGTTTTCTTCATATAATATGCCAAAGCAGCCATTTATGACACCAGACAACAGAGATCAATGGCCTTATTTGAAAGAAGACGGAGTACTGGTACCACCATTGGAAAGTGCATGTTGCATTGCTACAACCATATACATGTCACGTGTAATTTTTTTAGCTCTTATCTGGGTTTATAATCGTGATTTAAGTTGTCACAATATAAGCATCTCTTGATTGCTACCTATCTTTCATGTTGTTTTGAATGCCTTAATCGTCTTCCAATGCTGTCGAAATATGCAGGAACTCTAGTTGCTAGGACTTATTTAGAATACTGTGAAATTCCTTTTATCAAAATTTACTGCTATCCAAACTTCCTTCATGTCATTTGTTCAAGAAAATGCTTTCAAACAAATGTTGTATGCTAATGATTGAAGGTCTGTGCTCAGAGTTGTGGGAATTGCCAAGGGAGAAGTGTTGAGATAGATGTGGATATTGCCAAGACAATCTGTACAATTTAAAACTATGCTTGAAGTAAGACGACAAGAGACTTAATACAAAGTGTATATATAAATTCACAGAAATACCCTGGACCACAATGGCCAAATTCACTCTTGAAGGTCATTGGCCTTATCAATAATAAAAATGTATAAAATTAAGCTATTACATTCTAATTTACATTACACCAGGCACATGTATATTTTTAACCTGATGATAACTATGTAAAGCAAATTAAAATTTTCAAAATGCACAATGAATGTTGTAGAGGGACAACAAATTCAAGCCCTTATGACTAACTTAAAAAAGACTTTCAGTGTGATAGCAAAAGGATAGGGAAGGTATTGCAGCATTCTGTTAGCATAAAAACATGGCAACCCATAGTCACAACTTAATAGCTGTGCCCTGTCACATTGCTCCATCCACATCAGAGTCACTTTTGAGCATGTGGTTCTGATTCGAGCCATGTGGTCCAAATTCGTTACTCTGAAGAGAGTAAAAAATTGGACACTGATGCCAAGAAATATTGTCCAGAATTGACATTGAAAACACTGCCATTTCCTATCCGCTCCCGATTGAATTCAGCCCAGAGCACAATAAGTATCACTCTATCCAATAATTGTCCATTTTAATTCAGCAGAGCAACAAAATTATCACTCTATCCATATTGTCCAGTGCAACATTTGTTCAATGGGTTTCTAAAACAGCTTGAAGATTAAATGATTATTCATTTATTATGATACATTGAAAATATGTCAGTCTCAAACAGTGGTGATATGTTTTGTCAGCATAGTTGCGACATAAACTCTAGCTTATGATATGTTGTTGTCAGCTTAGTTGCGACATTAAACTCTAGCTTATGATAGGATATGGACCCCCTGATGTGATCATGTAAGTGATATTTAATTTCATGTGTTGTAGAACCTGGGTGTAGAGGATGGCGATGAAGAACCCGTCTCCTCCCGAATGTCAATCGCTATCCTCAAGAAAGTGATGCCTGGTGCACCTACCACCAAGGACGACCCTTCCTCCTCCAGAAGACGAATGAGATGAGGAACAGACGGAACATCTGCTCATGTGGAACGGAAATTCTGGAAAGGTGAATCAGGGGCCGCTTTCCAACTCATCGTCCGTAAGTTATGTTCAACCCAGTCCTGGATTGTGAACAGTTTGGTTTCTCATTATTTTGGCTGATACCAACTTGATGATCATGAGTAATTGAATAGACTAGTAGTTTTATTAAACAAACAGCATGATAGTTCCGCTTTCAGTGAGCGTGCAATGTTTTTCAGTAACAGTTCCTCACCGACTGGCCAATTGTTCTCAATTAGGAATGAAATCATACTGTTTTGCCATAACAAACTCAATCCGATTGGTCCAGTGCTACCGGCGGTATTGTCGGATGATTGCGTTTGTTATGGCAAAACAGTATTCATCTATTGAGACCAAATGGCCAGTCGGTGCAGTAATTTATCGCTCACTTGAAGCGATCGTATCATGCTGTTTGTTTAATAATTCTATAGTCATTACAGAAGTTCGGAAGGTTTTAATTCTTATAAATACACCATGGTTAAAAAATATCTGATTTAAAAAAAACTCTCTTTTTTTTCCCAATTTCAGAATTTATTCTATTTTATTTAAAAAAAAAATTGAAGCAATCATGCCTAAATAATACATGATAGTCACTTGGGATATAACTGACATATGAAAAATGAAACAATAGCCAAGAACTTGAGTACCATGCGCAAGTATAGGATGGATTTCTACGTTAGGTCTATTTTTAGCTAGTTACAACAATGAGATTCATTCATGATTTCAAATCTAGAATTTTGATTATCCTGCTCTATTTGGATTTTCTTCCACAAACTAGGCAGCAAATTATTTGGATATTAAAGGTCTGTTGGATGTGACCCGTTTTTTAACAAACTATGCGAATATGATCCAGGAAAGCCACCGAAGAAAACAGGAAGACATTTAACATCAAGCAATGCGACTTCACACCTGCTGAAGAGGAACAGGTAGGGTTGTAACATTTTCAACTCAATAAAAAAAAAAAGCAACAATGGTGTGAACATTATGAGTGATGGATGTGTTCATGTTCATAGCTGGTTCAGCCTTACATTAAGCCAAAAACAAAATAAGGTGTTATTTCCAATTACACAACCGACCCTAAATTTCTCCCGATCCTATTTTTAAAACAAATTCCAGTCCTAATTAATTCTCGTACACTTTTGCTTTTCATCTCATAATCGGGCTCGATATTTCAAATTGCCGAAATTTTCAAACCTCATGCTTAAAAACTTTTTTTTTAATATAAATGTTTTATTTTTTGCACGGTTCGCAAAAGAAAGCGGAAAATGGCCGGGATTAAAGATGATTTGTTCGTGAGATTTGACTCTTTGAAGGTCTACAAGGGACATGTGGAAAAAAACTACCAGTGATGGTTTAAATGGCGTCACCTAAATTAAGAGTGTTTATAATCACCCTGACTGTTAGTGGTGAAATTATATATCATAATTGTATTTTTTTCCCCCTTATTCAAGTCTTTTCACTCGAGTGAAAATTGCACAGAAACTTATTCTCCATGTACTTATCTGTTTGAGACAAATATTACATTTCTTTTCACTTTGTATGTATTTTTAATTAACAAATTCCAGTAAAGTAAGAAACAAGTAGGTCTAAGATACATACTGTAAAACAAGTAGGTTAATTACAATACTGTAAACAAGAGTTAATGTACAATACTGTAACAAGTAGGTAGGGTACAACCTGTAAAACAAGTAGGTTAAGGTCACAATACTGTAAAAAGTAGGTTAAGGTACAATACTGTAAAAACAAGTAGGTTAAAGTAAACAATACTGATATGTAAAAGACTTTTGGTGTTTTGATAACCATTATTTTCATTTATAAACTTTCCAGTAATACAAGACGATTGTTCTGAATTCAATACAGAAATTGGTCTTAATAACACTGGATCCAATAGATGACTAGATAGGATGATTAGGATTGATTTATTGATTGGTGGATTATACTGTATACATTTTCCAGAGGGACACATATGACATGGTCAGCATAAAGATTGGGTTGTATTTATATGCTATACTGCATTTTGTCCGTCTGTCTATCTGTGCTTTTAACTTGTCTTTGCAACTCCGCCTTAAACCCTTGAGGTGATTTTGATGAACTTGGACAAAGAAGGATCACAATGTGCCAAGACATGGCATATTACAAGGGGAATGCTGTTTGATGATTTATAAAGGAGTTACGGCTTTGGGTGTTTCTCTATAAAATACTGTATTCGCAACTCCCCAAAAGCCTTTTGGGGGATGAAACTGGAACAAAGAAAGATTCAAAATGGGAATGGTCTTTTTTTCCTATTGCAAAATATTTGGCTTCACAACTCCTCCTAAACTGTTTGACGGGGATTTTTCATGAACTTACCGGTACCAAGGAAGATCACAAATGAGTAGAGGTGTATATTACAAATCGAGCTGTCCATGTTTTGAAAGAATTATGACCTTTGACTTGGTTTTCTATTCGAAATACTTTTGTCCTTTGCAACTTCCTCCTTAAAGCCATGGAAAATTTTGATGGAAACTGTACTAAGAAAGATCACATTGAAGTTATAATACTTGCAATATAGCAATGCTCATTCAATCGGTGTATTTTAACTCACCCTGAGCCGAAGGTTTCTCAGTGAGCTTTTCTGAGCAAGTTGTGTTTGCGCGATTCTATAACCTTTTTCACTATTTCGATCTTTTCTTCCAGAACCATGGTCAAGTTCAACCAATTGGTACAAATATCTTGGAAAAGGTGGATTCCAAGCTTTATCAAATGAATAGGACCGAGGCCCGCATATCAAAGGGGAGATTGATACTGAAAATGGCAAAAATAGGTGGTGGTGCTGTGTTTAAAATCTTCTTCAAAGAACCATGGCCAATAAGCTGAATATTATATTGAAAGCTGTCTTGGATATGTGGAGGATTCAATTGTTCAAATCAGACCCCCGGGGCACGTGAGGCCCACAATGCATTAAGTTTGAGTAATTATAGGGAAAAATCTTTAAAAATCTCTCTCTAAGAAACCCTGGGCCAGAGAGAGATTTATATGAAGCTTCCTGATATAGATGTCATTCAATTTTCTTCAAATCATGACCCCGGGGTATGGTGAGTGCCACAATAGGAGATCAAAGATTTACATTTGAAGTATAGATGGAAATCTTTAAATCAATCTCTCGTGAACCATTGGACCAAAGAAATGTTACCTAAAAGCTTTTCTGCTATAGAGTAGAATTTCAAATTTGATCCGATCATACCTCCGGGGTAGGGTCCACAATAGGGATTCAAAAGTTTTGCATAAAAATGCTTCCCCAGAAACTACTGGGGTTCAGTTTTAAGGAAACTGAAAATTCTTTTTAAAATCACTACTGCTAAGCCAGGGCCAAGGGTCAAAACAGTTGGAAGCGATGTGGCCCATGTTGCCTCTGTAGGATGAAATCTGCTGCACTGAAACCATAAGACCTCTCTCGATACAACCTTCAGTAACGTCCTTCTGTATAGGGTCCTGGCACAGAATGATTCACATTTTCCAGGAAATTAAGGTACATAACATTTCAGGTCCCTGACAGTTGTCTTGAAATAAATCCTCCAACCTTATAAGGAAGATAATTCAACCAATCGCAGACAATGTCTCTGAAAAGTAGCACTCATATAATGATAAAAGCGGCATCAACTAAATAACAAAAGAACATAAGAAGGCAGTTAAGGCGATTGCCATAGGGATATAATGTTGCAATAAACTCAATACGATATCACGGTATAAATTTACCAAGCCCGATCCACAAATCTACGACTGAAAACTTTCAACGATCACTAAATTTTAATATCATTGAACATTTAAAATACGTTGAAAATACAAACAAACAATTTCAAAACTAAGCGAAATTCAACTGCTCATTCGTACGGTTTTTCTACTTTCGATATGGCTCAAAACATGCAGTGATCCGTCACCCAGCCGATTTGGCGCCTAAACCGACTATTTCACCTAATACTCTATTAATTTCAGTCAGTATCTTCGTCAAATTTTCAGCATCAGTTATTGAGTAGATGTTATTTCTATCAAAAAATAGCATTGCATTGCACAGACCTTGTAATAAAACCTCTGACATATTACGACCGTGATTAGACATGTACATGTTACATTTGTGTAAATAGTTTAACCCATTTACTAGTCGAAAGACCAAATTGAAAAAAAAAATCTTTGAAAAATATAGATTAGAACATTCCTCACGTTAAAATTAAATCGATCTAGATTTTTTAACATTTACACAGTTGCTTATTCAACAAAACTATGTTATTCGTATCTCAAGTAATCAGTCATTCTAATTAATCTGAAGTTGACATTTAATTATAGCGATGTGAAGTTTCTTCATGACAATATCTAACATCTCTATTGGTGTGTGGTTCCGTCGTGTCATAGGATATTGTTTGAGCGAGCATACCGAACCTGACACAGAAATGTAAAAGCACGCATAATATAGACAAATTGCTATAAAAAACATAATTGGTTAAATGTTGTTTTTAAAACGTCTCAAAAAAAATCTTGATCGGTTAGCGTATAAAGTTGGTTAATCATTTGAGCACAAGCTACTAAGCTAGAAAATATGGCATGCTTCATGACCAAAGTTGATGTGCCGCTAACCCTAATATGTTCTAATTAAAGCAGAGTAAAACATTGGTATATTACAACAAAATTGTCAAAAACTTGTTTCTTACTGTTTCATGTTCGAAAAGGAAGATTGCTTTCATTCAAAGGAAACGGTAAGAGTATTTTACTCAGAATCTTTGTTAAATTGCAGCTATAACATCGTAGTATTAGGTGGGATATGTACAAACTCTGGAGAAAGTAAGAATTGATCAACCGATTGGAGATACCTACGAAACAGAGTACGCCTAGAGTTAAGCTGGTAAGAATCGTTGTTCATAATCAATCAGCATATATAGTGTTGTAACCATGGAGTGTACGAGTATAAGTTTACCTGATGAATATGTATCTGGAATAATATTTGGTGTTTGTTCCAGTTATTTTAGGAAAACTTTACTCGTTACGATCCCTATCAAAGACTAGCGCTTAAATATAAAAGTAAATATAGTCTTTATAATTGTCAACTAGTAATTATTTTTTCTTACCACCCGCAACTTCTGGAAGACAAGCCCCTGTTTCTGTATTAATTAATTTAAACAAATGTAACAAATATAGAAAAAGTACAATTAGGATAGATGGTTTGAATTGTTGTACTCGTCGTCTGCTAAAGAAGTTGGTGGGAAGAGGGGGAATTAGTATATACGATACATACTAAAGGATACGTGACGATCCTACAAGCGCCTCTTGAGAAAATTCATGCAACCAAAAAAATTGCCACTTTCTTCAACAGCTACATAAAGTGTTCTAACAGTGTGTAACTGAGTATGAAAGACTGGAATTTATATATCTCCTTACACTAACGTAGGTAGAAAAAAAAAACCATCTGTCAATAGAATATTGACCAGGAGTCAGGTTCCTACGTAGGAAGAAACATTCGATCCCCGGTACAGTGATCAAATACATAAGTTGATTACGGTCTATGGGAGTCGGACTGGTAACTTGGTTCGTATACCCAGATGTATATGTTACACCGCCAGGTTGGGTGAACAAGAGCCTGTTCCAGAAACAACCACGTGAAAAAAGAAGGAATCTCCGTGAGATTGTCAACGCAGTTCACCCCCTATTACGAACTATAGGGTCGAATTACATAAAGAATGCCAAAAATTTCATGACAAGCCCTGTGCATGAATGGATTACACAGTTAAAAAGGTCTTTTTTTTAGCTCTCTCCCAACGTTATTATTAAAAAAAGATATCGGGTCCCATTGAGTCGAAGAAATGAGGTTTTTGGACGGTTATCTAGTAAAAATTTCCCAAATAAAAAAAATGTGTTGATATGCAAAAAATTTCCTTTTTGTTTTCTGATGAAGACTTCTGGGATTTGGTGATAAAAGAATTTTCATGGTCAAAAGACTAGGCTTATAGTCTATCATTTTCATGTGCTTTAAGTCACTAGAGGCTCGCTGTACGAATTGCTGGCGTTCAGTCCTCACCAAAACTTTTCAAAATTTGCTGGCCAGTAGGAACAGTCGACTGGTGAATTACTGCCCTAGTGAATTTAATAGCCCCCTAACTTTCGTAGTACAGTATCCAAATGAATTACGGCGATGTTACGGGGTATTGTTTAGATGTTATTGACATGAAGTGGGAAAACTTGCATGTACATGTACATGCACGAAGGTATGCCAAGAAAGTTTCTTTTCTGCCAATTGTCATCCTACATTTTTAAATTTCTTTTTCTATTTTCACTAATATTCTATTGATATTACCAATGTAAGTAATTTGTGATTTTGAGCAATGCAAACGTGATTTCATTTTATTCCCCTTCCTTATACATTACTATCGGAGTATTGCACCTTGGTCG
This sequence comes from Ostrea lurida, assembly GCA_903981925.1. Taxonomy (NCBI): domain Eukaryota; kingdom Metazoa; phylum Mollusca; class Bivalvia; order Ostreida; family Ostreidae; genus Ostrea; species Ostrea lurida. Next base: position 5,225 of record CAJDSM010026350.1, on the reverse strand, counting down.
ATTACAACTAGAAAATCACTTCAGGTGTGACCAATCACTTTTGGGGATATTACAGGTGAAGAGAAATCGAGCTATTCTGAAAGAAATATGGCGGATAAGATGAAAAATGTTTAGGTATGTTAAGAAATCAGCCGCTTTAATGTTCACATTACTGCTTTATTTTGTTCAGATTTGCCTATGATTAGTTGCAGAGTTTGGAGGGGAGAAGATGTTTAGTAATGTGGATGACTTGCAAGACAATCCTGTACAATTAAAAACTATGCTTGAAGGTAAAGTACGACAAGAGACTTAATACAAAGTGATATTATATATTCATCAAGAAAACACACTGACACTGGTGCAAATTCACTCTTAATGTCATTGGCCCTTATCAATAATAAAAAGTTAGTTATACATTCAACATTACACCAGCACAGTTACTTTTTAACCCTGAATGTAACTTAAATGGTAACTATGTAAAGCAATAAAATTTACTCCTGCTGAAACTTAAATGGGGAGCATAGAAATGCAGTTTGTTTCAATGTCAAATTCTGACAAATAGTTTTTTCTTGCAATCAGTGTCCAATTGTTTACTCTCTTCAGAGTAGGCGAATTGGAACATTGGCTCGAATCAAGACACATGACTCACAAAGTTACTCTTGGATGTGGTGGAGAGGAAGTGTGGACAGGCACACTATTAAGTGTGACTATGGGTTGCTATGTATATATTGGCTAACAGAATGCTTGTTCAAGTACCTCCCCCTATCCTTTTGCTAATTCACATGACAGTCTTTTTAAGTAGTCATAAGGCTTGATTTTGTCCTCACAACATTGACAACTGTCATTTCTATTGTCCGCATTTTAATTTGCAGCAGAGCAACAATAATTATCACCTCTAATCCAATATTGTTCCATTGCATTTTAACATTTGTTCAATGGGTTTCTAAAACAGCTGTGAAGATTAAATGATTTACATTTTATATGGATACATTGAAATATGTCAGTTTCGAAAGTGACGGTGATATGTTTCCTGTCAGCTAGTTGCGACATAAAACTCTAGGCTTATGAATGTTTGTCAGCTTATTGCGACCATAAACTCTAGTTTATGATGTGCGATCATGTAAGATTGAATTTTAATTTTCTGTGTGTTAGACCTGGGGTGAGGGATGAACGATGAAGAACCCGTCTCACGCCCGGAAATGTCAATGCAGCTATCCTCAAGAAATGATTGGCCTGGTGCAACCTACCACAAGGGACGGACCCCTCCTCCTCCAGAAGGGACGATGAGTGAGAACAGACGACATCTGCTCATGGGATAAGGAATTCCGGAAGTGATCAGGGCACGCGTATTCCAACTCACGTCGTAAGTTTATGGTTCACTCCTAGTCCTAGTATTGTGAACAGTTTGGTTTCTCATTATTTGGCTGTATAACCAAACTTGATGATGTCATTGTGTAATGATAGATAGAAAGAATTATTAAACAAACAGCATGATAGTTCGCTTCAGTGAGCGTGCCAATGTTTTTCATTAACATTCCTCAGCGACTGGCCAATTGGTCTCAATAGAATGATACTGTTTTGCAAACAAACTCAAATCGATTGGTCAAGTGGCTACCGGCGGTATGTCGGATAGTGCGTTTTGTTATGCAAAACAGTTTCATATCTATGGAGACCAATTGGTCAGTCGGTTGAGTAATGTTATACGCGCACTGAAGCGACTATCATGCTGTTTGTTTAATAATTCTATAGTTCAGTAAGAAAGTCGAAGGTTTTAATTTCTTATAAAACACCATGGTTAAAATTGGATTTTTAAAAAAAAAAACCTCCTTTAACTGTTTGTCCCAATTCAGAATTTATCTAGTTATAAAAAAAAAAAATGAAGCAATCATGCCTAAATAATTATACATGATAGGGTGTACTTGGGATATAATGTACATATGAGAAAATGACAAATGCCAAGAAGAACTTGATGTACCATTGCTCAGTAAGGATGGATTTCTCCGTTAGGTCTATTTTTTAGCTTAGTTTACAACAAATGAGATTCATTCATGCATTCAAAACTAGATTTCTGATATATTCTGCTCTTCTGATTTCTTCCACATACTAGGCAGCCACATTTACTTGGATATTTAAGGGCTGTTGATGTGACCCGTAAAGCTACTAGCGAATATGTCAAAAGGAAAGTCCACCGAGAAATCAGGAAGACATTAACATCAAGCATGACTTCACACCTGCTGAAGAGGAACAGGTAGTGAACATTTCAAACTCAATAAAAAAAAAAAAAAAAAAAAAAAAAAGCAACAATGGTATGAACCATATAGTGATGGAATGTGTTCATGTCTCATAAGCGTTCAGCTTTACATAAGGCCAAAAACAAAATAAAGTGTGTTTCCAATTACACAACCGACCTAAATTTTTTCTCCCCCGACCCCTATTTTGAAAACTTAATTCCAGCCTTCAATTAATTTCTCGTACACTTTATGTTTTTCAATCTCATAAATTCGGCCGATATTCAAATTACCGAAACTCCTTTCAAACCTTCATGCTAAAAACTTTTGTTTAATAAATGTATTTTATTTATTTGCAGGTTCGCCAAAAGAAAGCGAAATGGCGCGGATTAAAGTATGCATTATTGTTTCGTGAGATGGACTCATTTGAAGGTCTACAAGGACATGTTGGAAAAACTACAGTGATGTTTAAAATGTGCTTGTTCTAAATTCAAGACTGTTTATTAAATCACCCTGACTGTAGTGGTTGAAATTATATATCATAATTTGTATTTATTTCCCCCTTATTCAGTCTTTTTCGCTCGAGTGAAACAATTTGCACAGAAACTTTGATTTCTGCCATTACTATCTGTTGAGAACAAATATACATTCTTTCAGTTGGTATGTATTTTTTTAATTTAAACAGAATCCAGTAAAGATAAGAAACAAGATAGGGTTAAGTTACAATTACTGTAAAACAGTAGTGTTAAGGTACAATACTGTTAAAACAAGTAGGTTAAGGTACAATACTGTAAAACAAGTAGTTAAACGGATACAATACTGCTAAAGCAAGTAGGTAAGGTACAATACTGTAAACAAGTAGGTTAAGTAACAATACTGTAAAACAAGTAGGTCTAAGATACAATACTGTACAAACCAAGTAGGTTAAGTACAAGACTTTTGTGTTTGCATAACCATTGTTGTCATAATAAAAACTTTCCAGTAAACAACGGATTGTTGTGAAATTCAATACCAGAAATGGTTTTTATAAACTGGATCCAATATGACTAGTATTTGATGATTAGGAATGATTTATTGATTTGGTGGATTATACCTGGTATACATTTTTTAAAGGACACATTAGTACATGTCAGCAATAAACAATGTGTGTATTTATGCTAACGCATTTGTCCCCCGTCTGTCTATCTGTGCTTTTAACTTGTCTTTTGCAATCTTCCTAAACCCCTTGAGGTGAGTTTGATGAAAGCTTGGTACCAAAAGAAGGACCACAATGTGCAGACATGCATATGACAAGGGGAATGCTGTTTGATGCATTTTTAGGAGTTACGGCTTTGGCACTTGGGATTTTTCTTCTATAAACATACGTTGTATTCGCAACTCCTCCAAAAGCCTTTTGGGGGATGAAACAGGGAACAAAGAAATATCAAATGGGAGATGTGCATTCAAAGGGGAGTACATCCGATGGTGTTTTTTTTCTATGCAAAATAAATTTGTCTTCACAACTTTCCTCCTAAAACCGTTTGAGGGATTTTCATGAACTGGTCCAAGGAAATCACAATGAGATAGATGTGTATATTACAAATCGAATGCGCGTCCCATGTTTTCTTTTAAAGGAAAATTATGACCCTTTGACTTGGTTTCATATTCGGAAATACTTTGTCTTTCGCAAACTCCTCCTTAAGCCATGGAAAAGTTTTGATTGAAACTTGACAAAGAAAGATCACAATTGAAGTATACATATTGCAGGGGAATGTTCAATGTTTTTAGCTCACCTTGAGCCGATAGGCTCAAAGTGAGCTTTTGCTGATCAAGAAAGTTTGTCTGTCGGTACGTCATAAACGTTTTCACATTTATCATCTTCTTCTCCAGAACCACCTGGGCCAAGTTCAACCAACACTTGCGTACAAATCATCTTGCGTGAAGGGGATCAAAATTTGTTCAAAGGAAGGACCAGCTCCCTTCAAAGGGAGATGATTACGAAAAATGCAAAAATAGCGGTGGTTATTGTTACCGTACCATGTGACTGGTGCATTTTAAAATCTTCAAAACCATTGGCCAGAAACCTGAAATCTATTATGAAAGCTTCTGGATATAGTGAGGATTTAGTTGTAGTTCAATTCAAGTGACCTCGGGGGTACGATAGGGCCACAATAGGGATCAAAGTTTTACAAGGTGATAGTATAGGGAAAAATCTTTCTAAAAATCTTCTTCTCAAGAACCACTGGGCCATGAAAAGCTGAAATTTATTGGAAGCTTTCTGAATTATAGTGGAAGTTTACAAGGTTCGTTCAAATCATGACCCCGGGGTCACGATGGGCCACAAAGGGGCATCAAAGATTATATTACATGGTGAATTACTTAGGGAAAATTGTTAACTCTTGTTTTTCCTCTAACTTCGTATTGTGAAAGTGCCAAAAAAAAAATTGCAGATTCTGTACCGCCAGCCGTTGCACACTCTATAATAGAGTGTACCGCGTTATTGATTTCCCGGGCTCAAGAATCATATTCTAGAGGGTTAGTACTACTAAATGTTAGCTCAGATTTCTAGTTTTGATGATAAGCTACTAGCTTGATTAATTGAGACCCTAAATTTATGTGTGGGAATCTCTGTCTGTCCCTTTCACTTTGTCTTTGCAACACCTCCTTAATCCTTAACTCCAATGTTTCTAAAGGAGTTAGGTCCCTGGGACCATATAATATAAGCA
>CAJDSM010026349.1:0-28361 GCA_903981925.1 Ostrea lurida | reverse complement strand
ATTTAACATCTCAGGGATTTAGCCAGGATTTTTAGACCATTAGTCACTTTTGCGTACGACGAAATATATACCTTCACTATAAAATAAAAAGACAACATGTATAATTTTTATATTCTTTATTTCAGCACTACATATATGTACATACAGATGATTATTTCTTTGCACAGTAATCAACAATGTATAACATAAATAAAGTTTATGCTCATCACATTCACAATCATTTGTAATGCTATTTGTCAAAACTGTGCAATAACCTCCTATCCTTGACTGTTGTAGATATATTTGGCGTTGCCACCTTTAATAAAATATTATGCTGAAATATGTGACCACTAGAAGTATTTTTAACTAAAGATATATGTTTATAATTCATCAGTATATATTTGCACTAAAGTAACTAGATAATATAATATGTTAAGGCATAGTACGTGATATTTGATTTTACTATAAATTATATCAAAATCAGTTTACAGTTTTTATTTTTTAAACCTCAAGTCGGACTTCTACATCGAATACTTATTCATTATCTTGTCTTTTTGTTTTATGGGAAAATGCAGAATATTATTTCATTTTATTAATGCAATAAATACTTTTTTAAAATAGAACAACTACGTTCAAAAACCCCGGGTCAAAAACGTACATGATGTTGTGTTTCGCCATCCGTAGATGTTAGTCATGGCACGTGTTACTTCTGTCTCATGTTGTTTGTGGACAGCTACAATTGTCCCAAGTTGGTCTCAAAGTTTTGGTCTGGATTGCCTTTTTCTTTTGCTCCATTCAGGTTTAAAACTTAGATTTCTGCAGACGGTCGGCCCGTGATTTATTTTGGGGTATTTGGTTTACTCTGGACTGGGTACTACGGTCAGTGACGAACAAAAATAGTTGCGCTATATACAGTGTGGTTGCATGATCGTAAAATTTGAATGACGATTATGGAATATGGAGTAAGTGAGACTCGTATACTCAAATGGGATTATCATACTGTCTCGCATTCTTTGTCGGCGTCATTAATCAATCAAGCCGGGTGCAAGAACGAATACCGGTACCGCAGCGACGACAACATTGACATACAGACGTCTGTAATATCGACGAATTAGCGTGTCAATTGTTGTGTTAGGTAATAAAGTGTCATTATGTTATTGATTTTGGATTAGAAGTTAATTAATCTTATTAAAATTTGTTTTACACTACAATTTTTTTTTTAAGAATTGAAAATTCTGGTGACGAATCGATGTTGCACTTCACTCGTCAATTTCTAATTTCAATCGCCAATGACGAAAAAGGCGAGCGCTGGCTAAATCACTGACATCTGAAATCTAACCCTTGTTGGGTATATATCTAAATATAGAACTTAGAACGATATATTTTACTTATTCTAATGATTTTGGGTGAAGACTACTTCCGTTAAATCAGGTACACTGCCAACAGGGGCATGCATTATGACAGACAAATATGGGGAGTGAACATCCACTAGGTAATGCCCATGTCAAATGTTGGAAATCAAATTTCTTGCTAAATAATTACATGTTAAAACATATGTTTACAATATATATGACTCACAATTAATATTTATAATCCATTGAAATAAAGACAACATCTATAAAGATATCCTCTTACTTTGCAATTTGTTAAACCCATGTGGCTTGAAAGAGATAGAGAGAAGGGAATGACTTGATACCAACTTTTTGGTACTTTGGGCTCCATTCGATGCACCAGGATGTTCTGGTTGAGGGAGAGATCCAGCATGACCTAGAAAACGAAGGAATTTCCATAAATATCTCAGGAAAAAAGTCCACCGGCTTAATATCAGTGACATCAGGAATAATATACCTGTCCAGTGAAAACTGTCATCAAATGACAAATCTTTAAAATAAGCGCAGATCAGTAGCTCTGGAGGGAAAATGTTCGCACAGACCACCCCTCCAATGTTTCCCAGAGAGCTACAAATCTGCAGTTATCCTTATAGCAGACATCTAGAATATATTAGAATTCTGTCATTTAAATAATTGATGGTTTTCAAAACTCATCAGAATTTCTGTCAGTTTTGGATCAGAATGAACTAAGAACCACAAAACATATAAACTTGAGGAACATATGCTGTGTTTGAGGTCCATTACCTGTCTTCCCAATAAAGATCCCTCCTCCTCAAAAACCAGGGCCAGGTGTTTGTGTTCCTCTTTAGCTGATGCCAGTGTTTTCTATGTGTCTGAAAGTATATTGGCAAAAATTGTGATGCACATACTCACATTGTTAATTAAATGCGGATGTTGTGAGAATTGTGATGCACATATTAATCACATTGTTAATTAGATGCGTGTTGTGAGAATTGTGATGCACATACTCACATAATTAACTAGATACTTTACAAGAATGGTGATGCACATAATTATGTGTTTCTGGGGCCAAGCACATAACCACACAACTAGATTTGTTTCTGGGGTAAGCACATAATCACACAACTAGATGTGTTTCTGGGCCAAGCACATATACACACAACAACTAGATGTGTTTCTGGGGCCAAGCAATAATCACACAACTAGGATGTGTTTCTGGGGTCAGCACATGATCATACAACTAGATGGTTGTTTCTGGGGGTAGCCTATAATCACACAACTAGATGTGTTTCTGCTGGGGGCCAAGCACATATCACAATGCTAACTAACAGAACTAGATGTGTTTCTGGGCCAAGCACATACATACACACAACTAGATGTGTTTGGCAAGCCATGACACACGTAGTCCTGACGGAATGACTGAGCATGAGTCATCAAACTAGATGTGTGTTCTGGGGCCAGCACATATCACACACTAGATGTGTTTCTGGGGCCAGCACATAATCACACAACTAGATGTGTTTCGGGAGCCACACATATCCACAAATAGATGTGTTTCTGGGGCAACTAATGCAAATCTAGTGTTCTTAAGCACAATCACACAACTAGATGTGTTCGGGGGAATCCTAATCATAGTCGTGGATCCACTAGTACCATAAAGTGTGAATAATTGATAATGTTCTTCAAAAAGGAAGTTACAATGAAATACATCTTTCATAGGACCACAAAATACACCCTCCCAACATATTTTATTACACAATATATCAAAGATTAATCCCCATCAACCAAACATTGTGGTAAATGAAGTCCAGTTTTGATATCTTTTAAAGCATAATCTTTCAGTAGACTGGGTAATTCTTCTATCCACTCCACCATAATCCACACATAAATTGTTGGATCCCTATCACTTACAGACTGGTGTAAATGATTACTCAACCCCCTCCTTCCTCCTTGCCTCATAGGAGAGGATTATCCATTCAGTAACCAATCAGTGAATAAAAAGGAGCAAACAAGTTTTGATTCATCCGCAAAATAGGCATTTTACCTATTTTTGTGAAATGGTGCTTTAAATTAAAGAATTCAACCGTTCACCTTTTTATTACCTTTCAATTATAGCATTTTAATTTCTCACCTGAGAGGCAGCATGTAGGGGGATCCCTTTGGTATTCTATTCATAATGGTGAGGTTAGTGAGGTAATCAATCATGATTTCCTCAATTTCTGATTGGTCGATGCTATATATAGTCCACACCCTTCTCATCCATTCGTGCTCCTGGAGGTATTAACTGAAAAAGGAAGCATGGAGATTTATGATATTCTATTGATACAACATTACAAATGACCAGGAATGTGGACCATAAGTCCTTAAAGTGGCCAATTTCACAAATAAAAGGCCTGTGGGCCACACTCTATTGATACAACATTACAAATGACCTGAGGAGTGGACGGTCTTCTGTCCACAAAGTGACCACTTTCACAAACAAAAGGCCTGTGGGCCACACTCCTCCCTAGAGTTGCATTCTCCCTATGAAAATTCCAATTATGTCCCCACCCTGAATCCAGTGGTTATCGTTTGAATAAATTGTTCCTTATGTACTATGTTCTAAGTAATCTCCCATTTATGGACCCAACTTTGCCCACGGTGCACCATGTGCCAACACAAACTTGTACCCACACCATATGAGGATGTTTGCACATTTTGTTTTACATACTTAATGCCTTGTGAGCTACAATTCCCATTCACTCTGGAATAAGCGTGAAATTCATTATATTTATGTTCATCTATGAAAACGTTTTAATGTATTTTAAAATATTTGTATTTTTGGTTTACCTTCAAGGTCACCCATGTGTGACCCTGACATTGAGTATACAGTATCTCACTTTGAACTGTGACCTTCTACTCAAATATAGGTTTGGTTAGGAATGTTTGTGCTAACTTTACTGCGGGTTTATGTTCCGCAGTACTTTAGTAATTTACATGATACAGAGCTCCAGATAATTTTTTGACAAAACGATAAGTTGTATTTACTCCCTGATTTTCAAATCAATGCTGATTTTCTTCTTGACAAAAAACTTAAAGGGTATTTTGCTTTTTTGGTATGTTTGTAATTCCATTGTGGAAGAATTTTAATAATAAGATAGGTCAGTAATTATGTAGAATCTAATGTGTTTTAATTTTTTTTTTTTATTTAAGTCGGAATCATCAGTCCCTACATTCAAACTTGGAATCTTCAAAGTGCAGCTTAACAAAACACTTACCTGACCCAATTTTACATGATTAGAATGATCATACTTATTTTAATTCCGCTATTCTTCATTGTCCAATGCGTATTTGAAATACTTAATATGTATGTTTACACCAAAATTTCGAAATTCAATGCATATTTAGTATTAAGTTATGGTATTTCCGCAAATACCACCTTATCTGGAGCTCTGTGATAAATATTGGAATCTACACTACAAGAAGATGCTTACAAATGATTCCACAATTTGCATAATTTCCTTTCTAAAAAACCATCCTATACCATCAACCCCAATCCCTAATGCTCCAGAGCTTTTAAAGTCTGTGCCAAATTCAATCTAAATATACAATAAATGTATCACATTACTTTCATGCAAGTTTCAGCTTTTCTCCTTCAGAAGTTCATTAAAAAATACTATAATAAATTCAAAACAACCCATTTGCAGAATTTTTGGCTACTTTTGAATGATCCTTCGTTGATGGGGGCCTGGCCTTTCATTTGAACACATGTACAGGCCGTTAACAACAAAGGAAAACGCAACACAAATTCTCCCTAATTTTAACAAATCAATACATAACAACATCATCTCCCTCAGAATTAACAATTGCAGTCAATAAAATGGGAATTCCTCCAACAGACCATACTGTTACTAAAGCGGTTCTACACGACTGGGCCTTATTGACAGGATCAGGCTGGTTCAGCATTCATCTAATCACCTGTCGTTTATATATTGTACAACCAACTGTCACCACTTGTATGAAAGTTTACCAGAAAAAAGGCCATGATATACATCAGTGCATAAACCAGGCCAATAAATCCAGAAAATCGTGCACTGATTGTTTGAGGATGATTGAACTACCGATCACGACAAGGAATTAACGCTAACAATATTGTTTAAATTTGCATAAATAAGCCGTTGTTTTCCCTTGTGTTTGTGGGTATTTAAGTGGTCGCAGATCAGAAATTTATGCAAATTATCCCGGTGATCGTGTGATTAAGAGTTCTCCTTTCAACATCGTTGATGATAGCATACAATGGTGAGCACATGATAGTAGTTTGTACCGGCAGAATGAAGAGTATAGTGAGTTAAGTGATTGTAATCAACCTAAAGCTCGACACGTGACCGTTTCCCACTGACTGTCTCTCCCGGAGAGCGGGACGAGGATACGTAGTTTCGCATACAGTATTTATACTGTGTATTAGATGGTAAGGATTGACCTGATTCAGCATTGAGAGGTGTGGTGTACTTTCCTTAAATTTTTTTGTTTCTTTTTAATAAAAAATACAAAAAATAACCCCTCCCCGTAAGACACAAACCACAAACCACAATAAATACAACACACACACCTACAAACAAAGCATATAAAATAAATAAAATGCGCTATGTCATTTGTACATGTAAGCCCTCTCCTTGGTTTATAATTTACATGAGAAATAACATAAGATAATTACAGAAAAGATTCATAGATTTACACGTACATGAAAGAAAAGGTGAGTAAAGGCTCACATAAGCTCCACTGTGGCTTGAGAATGCTGCACATTATGAAAGGTAGTTTGGGCAATCATAGCAGGTAAAAAAATTCATAATTGAATATCGGTTAATAATCGATTAACTATTGATTATACACTAGGTATTTTATTTTAAAATTTATATAAAATAAAGTAAGAGATCTATACAAAACAACAATTTTATCCTTTCTTACATTCAGTGTTTTAATTGGTAAACAAGTCAAAGGGATACTATTTCCTCCTAGACAACAAAATCAAATCAGAAATTTCCTCATATATGCGCATCTCACGGATATGTTCTTATTTAATTACAAAAGTTTCACGATCTCTTTACAGTTTCAACAAACGGATATAATCTGTTTGAGCCAGTTTCAGAGGAGTAGTGGCTTGAAAAACTTGTTTCACGTAGTATACTTAATTTTAAAAAAGGGGCAATAACTCCCAGAGAAAAATTTACTTGTGTATAATGCACATACTACATGGTATGTACCGGTACTTATTTTTCATAACTAAATGTTTTCACGAATTTCTGTCTCAGGCGGTTTTAGAAAGAGTGCACTGACAAACTGTTTCAGTAGTATTTTAATTTTGGCCAATTCCTAAAGTTCAAAGGGGGTATAACACTCCAAGAAAAATTTAATACGAATTTCCCTGTGTGTAATGGCACATACTACATGGTATGTTCTTTCTATAACTAAAGTTTCACGACATTACTGGTTGAGCGATTTCAGAGGAGCTCACTGAAAAAAAAACCCCAAGGACTGAATGGATTTATGACGTCGAGGACAGGTCAAAAACATTAATAAAACATGTATTATACATCCTTCGCAACTTGTTGCATGGGGTATAATAGGAATAGAGGATGGAGGTAAATGAAAGGGATATTTGACGGTTTGGAATATGAACGACATACCACACAAAAATGTTTCATTAATATCTATATAGTACATACCAGTTGGTGGTTTTTGAAATTTGAGTGAAATATTTTCAAGAATAAAAAATACAGGTCAAACCTTGTTAATCATAATCCATGGGGTTGAGAATTTTTTTTTTTGTATAGATATCTGAGAGTTTGAGTTATATTGATTCTAGAATACAAAAAGAATTATAGAGTTGTGACTTCCAACTCTACTTCATGGTATCCCAACTGGTAATCCTAAGAATTCATGTGTTCAGGATACTGTGTTGCATTGATGCACGCCATGGTATTAGAGAATTCAATCCAATCAAGATATCAATCAATCCGCAGAAAATTTTGAGCAAGGTTTGATACCTCTCAACCTGGTGATATATCTTTAGATCCATAGGTCTACCACCTATTAAGGTAAACGTACAGTCACATTGCAGCACAAGTATTAGTCCTCTAGTTATAAATTTCCCTCTCTCGTAAATCTTACCTCATAGTAGGGAACCCTCATCACAGTTGTAGTGCGTGGCAGATGGCCTGGTTTTGTGGCCTCAGAATGTCAATCAATGGCTGCCACTCTACTATGGCACCCTGCCATCCTGAAGAACCAGTGAAATTTGTGCACATGCTTCTTGGTGAGGTTATATACACATATTTGATCCTTTTAAAACAGTTTGTTTACCATGGGTGGCCACGATATAAAGTACAGATGACCTTATATTATTGAACTCGATGGGACAAGAAAACAAGAGCCCACGAGGCCTTAACGGTCACCTGAGTATCATAGCCACACACGAGGGAGTCAATCATATTAAATTCACATGTGGCGATAATAAAATATTATGCTGAAATATGTGACCACTAGAAGTATTTTTTAACTAAAGATATATGTTATAATCATCAGTATATATTTGCACTAAAGTAACTAGATAATATAATATGTTAAAGGCATAGTACGTGATATTTGATTTTACTATAAATTATATCAAAATCAGTTTACAGTTTTATTTTTTAAACCTCAAGTCGGACTTCTACATCGAATACTTATTCATTATCTTGTCTTTTGTTTTATGGGAAAATGCAGAATATTATTTCATTTTATTAATGCAATAAAATACTTTTTTAAAATAGAACAACTACGTTCAAAAACCCCGGTTCAAAAACGTACATGATGTTGTGTTTCGCCATCCGTAGATGTTTAGTCATGGCACGTGTTACTTCTTGTCTCATGTTGTTTGTGGACAGCTACAATTGTCCCAAGTTGGTCTCAAAGTTTTGGTCTGGATTGCCTTTTTCTTTTGCTCCATTCAGGTTTAAACTTAGATTTCTGCAGACGGTCGGCCCGTGATTTATTTTGGGTATTTGGTTTACTCTGGACTGGAGTACTACGGTCAGTGACGAACAAAAATAGTTCGCTATATACAGTGTGGTTGCATGATCGTAAATATTGAATGACGATTATGGAATATGGAGTAAGTGAGACTCGTATACTCAAATGGGATTATCATACTGCTCGCATTCTTTGTCGGCGTCATTAAATCAATCAAGCCGGGTGCAAGAAACGAATACCGGTACCGCGACGACAACATTGACATACAGACGTCTGTAATTATCGACGATTAGCGTGTCAATTGTTGTGTTAAGGTAAAAAAGTGTCATTGATGTTATTGATGTTGGATTAGAGATTAATTAATCTTATTAAAATTTGTTTTACACTACAATTTTTTTTTTTAAGAATTTGAAAATTCTGGTGACGAATCGATGTTGCACTTCACTCGTCAATTTCTAATTTCAATCGCCAATGACGAAAAAGGCGAGCGCTGGCTAAATCACTGACATCTGAAATCTAACCCTTGTTGGGTATATATCTAAATATAGAGACTGTAAACGTATATATTTTACTTATTCTAATGATTTTGGTGGAAGACTACTTCCGTTAAATCAGGTACACTGCCAACAGGGGCATGCATTATGACAGACAAAATTGGGGAGTGAACATCCACTAGGTAATGCCCATGTCAAATGTTGGAAAATCAAATTTCTGCTAAATAATATACATGTTAAAACATAATATGTTTACAATATATATGACTCACAATTGAATATTTATAATCATTGAAATAAAGACACATCTATAAAGATATCCTTCTTACTTTGCAATTTGTTGAAACCCATGTGGCTTGAAGAGATAGAGAGAAGGGAATGACTTGATACCAAACTTTTTGGTACTTTGGGCATCCATTCGATGCACCAGGATGTTCTGGTTGAGGGAGAGATCCAGCATGACCTAGAAAACGAAGGAATTTCCATAAATATCTCAGGAAAAAAAGTCCACCGGCTTAATATCAGTGACATCAGGAATAATATACCTGTCCAGTGAAAACTGTCATCAAATGACAATCTTTAAAATAAGCGCAGATCAGTAGCTCTGGAGGGAAAATGTTCGGACAGACCACCCCCTCCCAATGTTTCCCAGAGAGCTACAAATCTGCAGTTATCCTTATAGCAGACATCTAGAATATATTAGAATTCTGTCATTTAAATAATTGATGGTTTTCAAACTCATCAGAATTTCTGTCAGTTTTGGATCAGAATGAACTAAGAACCACAAAACATATAAACTTGAGGAACATATGCTGTGTTTGAGGTCCATTACCTGTCTTCCCAAATAAGATCCCTCCTCCTCAAAAACCAGGGCCAGGTGTTTGTGTTCCTCTTTAGCTGACTGCCAGATGTTTTCTATGTGTCTGAAAGTATATTGCAAAAATTGTGATGCACATACTCACATTGTTAATTAAATGCGGATGTTGTGAGAATTGTGATGCACATATTAATCACATTGTTAATTAGATGCGTGTTGTGAGAATTGTGATGCACATACTCACATAATTAACTAGATACTTTACAAGAATGGTGATGCACATAATATGTGTTTCTTGGGGCCAAGCACATAACCACACAACTAGATTTGTTTTTCTGGGCAAGCACATAATCACACAACTAGATGTGTTTCTGGCCAAGCACATAACACACAACATAGATGGTTTCTGGGGCCAAGCACATAATCACACAACGAGATAGTTGTTTGGGGTCAAGCACATGATCATACAACTAGATGTGTTTCTGGGGGTAAGCCTATAATCACACAACTAGATGTGTTTCTGGGGCCAAGCACATAATCACACAACTAGATGTGTTTCTGGGGGTAAGCCTATAATCACACAACTAGATGTGTTTCTGGGGACAAGCACATGATCATACAACTAGATGTGTGTCTGGGGGTAAGCCTATAATCACACAACTAGATGTGTTTCTGGGGACAAGCACATGATCATACAACTAGATGTGTGTCTGGGGGTAAGCCTATAATCACACAACTAGATGTGTTTCTGGGGACAAGCACATGATCATACAACTAGATGTGTGTCTGGGGGTAAGCCTATAATCACACAACTAGATGTGTTTCTGGGGGTAAGCACAAATCACACAACTAGATGTGTTTCTGGGGGCAATCTCTACATCCACTAGTCCGTGGATCCACTAGTACCCATAAAAGTGTGAATAATTGATAATTGTCTTCAAAAAGGAAGTTACAATGAAATACATCTTTCATAGGACCACAAAATACACCCTCCCAACATATTTTATTCACCATATATCAAAGATTAATCCCCATCAACCAAACATTGTGTAAATGAAGTCCAGTTTTGATATCTTTTAAAGCATAATCTTTCAGTAGACTGGGTAATTCTTCTATCCACTCCACCATAATCCACCACATAAATTGTTGGATCCCCTATCACTTACAGACTGTGTAAATGAATTACTCAACCCCCCTCCCTTCCTCCCTTGCCTCATAGGAGAGGATTATCCATTCAGTAACCAATCAGTGAAATAAAAGGAGCAACAAGTTTTGATCATCCGCAAAATAGGCATTTTACCTATTTTTTGAAATGTGCTTTAAATTAAAGAAATCAACGTTCACCTTTTTTTACCTTTCAATATAGCATTTTATTTCTCACCTGAGAGGCAGCATGTAGGGGGATCCCTTTGGTATTCTATTCATAATGGTGAGGTTAGTGAGGTAATCAATCATGATTTCCTCAATTTCTGATTGGTCGATGCTATAATAGTCCACACCCTTCTCATCCATTCGTGCTCCTGGAGGTATTAACTGAAAAAGGAAGCATGGAGATTATGATATTCTATTGATACAACATTACAAATGACCCCAGGAATGTAGGACCATAAGTCCTTAAAGTGGCCAATTTCACAAATAAAAGGCCTGTGGGCCACACTCTATTGATACAACATTACAAATGACCTGAGGAGTGGACGGTCTTCTGTCCACAAAGTGACCACTTTCACAAACAAAAGGCCTGTGGGCCACACTCCTCACCTAGAGTTGCATTCTCCCTATGAAAAATTCCAATTATGTCCCCACCCTGAATCCAGTGGTTATCGTTTGAATAAATTGTTCCTTATGTACTATGTTCTAAAGTAATCTCCCAATTTATGGACCCAACTTTGCCCACAGGTGCACCATGTGCCAACACAAACTTGTACCCACACCATATGAGGATGTTTGCACATTTTGTTTTACATACTTAATGCCCTTGTGAGCTACAATTTCCCATTCACTCTGGAATAAGCGTGAATTCATTATATTTATGTTCATCATGAAAACGTTTTAATGTATTTTAAAATATTTGTATTTTTGGTTTACCCTTCAAGGTCACCCATGTGTGACCCTGACATTGAGTATACAGTATCTCACTTTGAACTGTGAACCTTCTACTCAAATATAGGTTTGGTTAGGAATGTTGTGCTAACTTTACTGCGTGTTTATGTTCCGCAGTACTTAGTAATTTACATGATACAGAGCTCCAGATAATTTTTTGACACAAAGTGTATTTACTCCCTGATTTTCAAATCAATGCTGATTTTTCTTCTTGACAAAAAACTTAAAGGGTATTTTGCTTTTTGGTATGTTGTAATTCCATTGTGGAAGAATTTTAATAATAAGATAGGTCAGTAATTATGTAGAATCTAATGTGTTTAATTTTTTTTTTTTTATTTAAGTCGGAATCATCAGTCCCTACATTCAAACTTGGAATCTTCAAAGTGCAGCTTAACAAAATCACTTACCTGACCCCAATTTACATGATTAGATAGATCATACTTATTTTATTCCGCTATTCTTCATTGTCCAATGCGTATTTGAAATACTTAATATGTATGTTTACACCAAATTTCGAAATTCAATGCATATTTAGTATTAAGTTATGCGTATTTCCGCAAATACACACCTTATCTGGAGCTCTGTGATAAATATTGGAATCTACACTACAAGAAGATGCTTACAAATGATTCCACAATTTGCATAATTTCCTTTCTAAAAAACCATCCTATACCATCAACCCCAATCCCTAATGCTCCAGAGCTTTTAAAGTCTGTGCCAAATTCAATCTAAATATACAATAAATGTATCACATTACTTTCATGCAAGTTTCAGCTTTTCTCCTTCAGAAGTTCATTAAAAAATACTATAATAAAATCAAACAACCCATTTGACAGAATTTTGGCTACTTTTGAATGATCCTTCGTTTGATGGGGGCCTGGCCTTTCATTTGAACACATGTACCAGGCCGTTAACAACAAAGGAAAACGACAAACACAAATTCTCCTAATTTTAACAAAATCAATACAACAACATCATCTCCCTCTAGATTAACCAATTGGCAGTCATAAAATGGAATTCCCCAACAGACATACATGTTACTAAAGCGTTCTACACAGACTGGGCCTTATCTGACAGGATCAGCTGGTTCAACATT
Source organism: Ostrea lurida (assembly GCA_903981925.1). Lineage (NCBI taxonomy): Eukaryota > Metazoa > Mollusca > Bivalvia > Ostreida > Ostreidae > Ostrea > Ostrea lurida. The sequence continues at coordinate 15,536 of CAJDSM010026349.1, read as the reverse complement.
CATTAATCAGCCTGTCGTTTATATATATGTCAACAACCAACTGTCACCACTTGTATTGAAAGTTTTACCAGAAAAAAGGCCATGATATACACAGTGCATAAACCAGCCAATAAATCAGAAAATGTGCACTGATTGTTTGAGGAGATTGAACTACGATCAGCGAAATTAACACAATTTTTAAATTTCATAAATAACTTGTTTTCTGTGTTTTGGGTATTTATGGTCGCAGACAGAAATTTATCAAATTATCCGCGGTCTGGATTAAGTTTCCTTTCAACATCGTTGATGATAGCAATCAATGGATGACAAGATATATTTACCGGCAGATGAAAGTATCAGTGAGTTAAGTGATTGTAATCACACCTAAAGCCACACGTGACCTTCCCTGATTTCTCCCAGACGGAACTATAATTGTAACAGTATTTATTTAGATGGTAAGGATTGACCTGATTCAGATTGAGAGGTGTGGTGTACTTTTCCTTAATTTTTTTGTTTCATTTTTAAAATAAAAATACCCCCCCCCCCCAAAACACAAAAAACCAATAAAACCACACACACACACACAAACCAAACATATAAAATAAATAAAAATGCCTATGTACATTGTACATGTAAGCCCTCTCCTTGGTTTATAATTACATGAAAATAACATAAGATAATTACAGAAAAAGATTCATAGATTACACGTACATGAAAGAAAAAGGTGAGTAAGCTCACATAAGCTCCAACATTGCTTGAGAATGCTGCACATTATGAAAGGTAGTTCTGGGCAATCATGCAGGTAAAAAAAATCATAATTGAATATCGGTTATAATCGATTAACTATTGATTATACACTAGGATTTTATTTTAAAATTTATAAAATAAAGTAAGAGATATACAAAAGCAAAAATTTTATCCTTCTTCCATTCAGTGTTTAATTGGTAAACAAGTCAAAGGGATATAAATTCCTCCTACAAAAAATCAAATCAGAATTTCCTGCATATATGCGCATCTACACGGTATGTTCTTATTAATTACAAAGTTTCACGATACTCTGTTGAACAGTTTCAGAGGATAATCTGTTGAGCAGTTTCAGAGGAGTAGTGCTGAAAAACTGTTTCAGTAGTATACTTAATTTTAAAAAGGGGCATAACTCCCAGAGAAAATTTCCTGTGTATATGCACAACTACATGGTATGTACCGGTACTAGTTCTTCATAACTACAAATTTTCACGAATTTCTGTCTCAGCGGTTTTAGAAGAGTTGCACTGACAAACTGTTTCAGTAGTATATTTAATTTTGGCCAAATTTCTAAGTTCAAAAGGGGTATAACTCCCAGAGAAAAATTTAAACAGAATTTCCTGTGTGTATGCACATCTACATGGTATGTTCTTCATAACTATAAAGTTTCACGAAATTCTGTTGAGCGATTTCAGAGGAGCTGCACTGACAAAAAAAACCCCAAGGACTGATGGAATGACTCGAGGACAGGTCAAAAACATTATACATGTATATATCCTCCGCAACTTGTTGCATGGGGTATAATAGATAGAGAAGATCGAGGTAAATGAAAGGGAATTTGACGGTTTGGAATATGACGAAATCACACAAAAATGTTTAATAATATCTATATGTACAACCAGTGTGGTTTTGATTTGAGTGAAATATTTTCAAGATAAAAAAATACAGTCAAACCTTGTTATCATAAACTCAATGGGGTTGAGATTTTTTTTTTTTTAGATATCTGAGAGTTTGAGTTATTGATTCTAGAATACAAAAAGAATATAGAGTTGTGACTTCCAACTCACTTCAATGTATCCATGGTAACCTAGATATCAGTGTTCAGGATACTGATGTTCATGCAGCTGTATTAAGAGATATCAATCAATCAAGATATCAATCAATCCAGCAGAAAATTTTGAGCAGTACTGTACCCTCAGCCTGGTGATGATAATCTTTAGACCATAGGTCTACCCCTATTAAGGTAAACGTACAGTCACATTGCAGCCACCAGTATTAGATCCTCTAGTTAATAAATTTCCTCTCTCTAAATCTTACCCTCATAGTAGGGAACCCTCTCACATTGTAGTGCGTGCAGATGGCCTGGTTTTGTGCCTCAGAGCAATCAATGGCTGCCACTCCTATGGCACCCTGCCATCCTGAAAGAAACCATGAAAATTTGTGCACATGCTCTGGTGAGTTATAACATACTGATCCTTTTAAAACAGTTTGTTACCCATGGGTGGCCACATATAAGTACAGATGAACCTTATTATCTCGAACTCGATGGGACCACGGGACACCAAGAAACAAGAGGCCCACAGGCCTTAACGGTCACCTGAGTATCATAGCCCACACAGGGAGTCTCATATTATTCACATGTTAATATCTTTCAATATACATATGATTCCTATCATATACACAAGAAGATAATCATTTCAATCTCACACGATTGTTCAAGAATTTTTAATGAAAACCATATTGTACTTAATGTCCAGTGAGCTTGACCTTTGACCTTTTGACCTAAATTCAATAAAGAACATCTTCCGCTCATGAGTAGTATATATATGTATGATATAGTGATCCTAGGTAGAAAGGATAATGCTCTGGAACCCGGAAACCATATTGCTACTTTGATGTCCAGTGGCACTTGACCTTTGCCCTTTTGACCCCAAATTCAATAGGAAACACCTTTGTCCAATGGGTAGACCATATGCATGATATGGTGACTCTAGGTGGAAAGGCTAACACTAAAAGTCTGGGAACCATTCTGTCTACAGACGGATGACAGACAATCTGATTCCAGTAACACACATCCCCCCCCCCCCCCCCAACTTGTTGCAGGGGTATAATTATGATAAAAGGCTCATTCTCATTCCAAATATTCATTTACTTTCACATTAATATCAATAGCATTGAAAAAGATGCTTTTCATATTGTTTTACATATTAAACAATATGTACCAAGTTTGCCCCCCCCCCCCCTCCCCCAGGTCAGAACCCCTACCCCGGGGATCACCAAATTTACAATTTTGGTAAAGGCCTTCCTGCTGTACATTACTATGCATTTGGTTTCTCTCAAACATGTGCGGTTGTAAAGAAGAAGATTTTTTGAAAATTGGTCACTTTTGGGCAGTTTTTGCCCCACCCCCAAGGCCCAGGGTGCAAGAGACCTGAAATTTACAATTTATGTGCCCCTTGTCCCAAAGATTGCTGCATGCCAAATTTGAAAGAAATTGGACTGGTGGTTATCAAGAAAAGTTAAAAAATGTTCAATTGTTAACACATTTCATCAATGACCATTTTGCCCCACCCTAATACTAAACCCCTACCCCTGGTCATGAAATTTACAATTTTGATAAAAGGCTCCCTATTCATTCAAAATATCCATTTAGTTTCACATAATATCAATGACATTAAAGAAGATGCTTTTCAAATGTTTTAATATATAAACACTATGTACCAAGTTTGGCCCTGCCTGGGGTCAGAACCCCTACCCCAGGGATCACCAAATTTACAATTTTGGTAAAGGCCTTCTCTGCTCTACATCACTATGCATTTGGTTTCTCTCAGACATGTGCGGTTGTTAAGAAGAAGATTTTTGAAAAATTGGTCACTTTTGGACAGTTTTTGCCCCACCCCAAGGCCCAAGGGTGCAAGAGACTGAAATTTACAATTTATTGCCCCTTGTCCAAAGATGCTTCATACCAAATTTGAAAAGAATTGGACTGGTGGTTATCAAGAAGAAGTTAAAATGTTCAATTGTTAACGCACGACGAACGACGACGGACGAAGACCAATTGCAATAGGTCACCTGAGTTTACTCAGGTGACCTAAAAAGTTGGAGATACATGGATCCGTGAATTCGAGTTATCGAGGGTAAAATACTTAAAAATAGGTGGTGGGACTCCAATTCAGATTGACATAACCATGGTATTCGAGATATCAGAGTTCGAGATATCGAAGTTGACTGTATATATATTATCCATTTTCACATGTAAAATGTTCACATGTGATAATCATTTTGAAAGGAGTAGGCCCACGAAGGGTGAAATCTGCCCAAAAAAATAGTAAAAAATTAAAGTGAAATTTTAACAAATTTTATTCTGCAAAAAATAGCCCATGTATGATAGATTATCAGGGTGATAAAATTTTGGAGTTTTGCATTGGTGTATCTAAGATTTATGCCCCAAACATCATGAAAAATCATAAAATCCAAAAATTTGCTTAAAATCACCACATTTTTGTGATAAAAACGAAAATTCGTTACAGAGCACAGGCTTGGACCAAGAAGATGTTATAAAAATTCGAACCTTCCTGCATCAATTTAAACTGACAAAATAAAATTGGTCCAAGGCTGTGCTCTATAAAAATTTTCGTTTTTATCACAAAAATGTGTGATTTTAAGCAAATTCTCGCATTTTATGATAACATGATGTTTGGGGCATTAAATCTTAGATACACCAATGCAAAACTCCAAAAATTTTATCACCTAGATATACTATCATACATGGGCTATATTTTTGCAGAAAAAAATTGTTGAAATTTCACTTTATTTTTACCATTTTTGGGCAGATTTCGTGGGCCTACTCCTTTTAAGAAAAGATCTTGTTATTACAGGATGATTTTATCTTTACTTTTAATTTTGATATAATAATTATCATTATGATAATATAATAATTATTAAGAGATTTCTTCTCTTTTTGAGATAATGAATTTATATTTTGATATGATACTAATAGGCTTGAGGTTTTTGATAATGGTATATGATATATATTATATGAAAGGAATTAGAGCATGGCTCAACTTCACAGTTGCACAACTCGACTGCCACGCCCCTCTGTATAATAAATTCCATACAAGCGATAGACAGTACAGTAAATATAGTAAATATAACATATCATTGAGGACTGTTCAGCTTGTTAGAACTTTATGTTCTACATTTGATAAATCAGCTACCTGGAATATTAGCTTGAAGTCACCTCCTGTCATATAAGATCAGTCATGATTTGTCAAATTGCAGAATTTTTATTCCGCATTTCCCTTATTTACATATATTATGCAAAAATATCCCAATCTTTACCCTGAAGCAGTTTTACAGCAAATTTAGTTCAAATTTGAATAATCAATAAGTTTTTAGAAAACATCAAAATAATTTTATAATATCGATACAATGTGAAATTCAATTGATAATTTGAATTAGAAAAGATTGAAAAAAATAAAACTATTAACTACCGGTACATTTGATTTTTTGGGTGTACATGTATATTTAACCAACAACACCCGGCAGATCATCGTCCAGTCTGAAATAGGAAATTATCAGGTATTTTGAGACTGATATCAGCAGTTGCCAACAACTTCTAAAGTATGGCTATTTGTATATCAGATTTTCAATCGATCGATCGATCGATCGATCGAGAGAGAGAGAGAGCAAGCATCAATCAAAGGTGCTGAGTTACTTCGGGGTTTGTGACGAATCATCGTTTTATTCAGATGAGGAAAATAAAACATGAACAACAAGACGAGTTGACATTTTAAATGTCTACAAATTAAAGATCGGTGATCGAAAGCATTGCATCCATTACTCTACTGTTAAAAGAGGCCAAGGACTTTGAATTCTGTAACCCGAAACTGCCTTTATCTTAATTAGCAGCACAAATAATCAAGATAAACCTTTTTAGGTGGTTAATTACAAAAAGGTAAGTTTCAATTAAACAACTTTTCAAAATGCCCAATATACAGTGTACATATATCACTACACCTTGACAGCTAAGTGACTTACGATGATGTGTGGTTCCTCATTATTTAAATAATCATTAATAAAAACTAATTGTAACAATGAAGAAAGGGAATGTTAATGCCTGGGCATTATTCAAAAATAGAAATCTTTATATGGCTCTGAACGATCGGCATAAATTCACTCAAAATTCTGACTATTATGGACACTACACTGTAGCTAAAATAGAAAAAAAAACTGCATAGGTTCATATAGTGATTTTTCTATATATTTCACAGGAGTCCCGTGGCTTTTGTAATTTGTATTGTGACGTCACATATACTGCGAAGTGCATTTATATACAGCACTGTGGCTTTATTAAATCGGGACGCCTTAACCACCCCGTGAAAGTTCGAGATATCCGTGAATTTGAGATATCGAGAGTAAAAACACTATAAGAAAATAGGTGGTTGGGACCTCCAAATCAGTTCGACATAACCAGGCCAAAAATAAAAATAGTTGTGTTTCCGCTAACATACCAGAAAAAATTAGGGTAGGTAGGTAGGTAGGAAATACATTTTATTTTATATTCAATAGTTGGCGAACACATTACATCAATAAACTCCAACATTGACCAACAATAAAGTCATCTTACACCTACTCAGTGTTCTAGGATTTTAAAAAATTTTCACTCGCCTCTGGGTGCATGAGTGGCAGGTAAAAATTCACTCACCCACCACTTGTCATTACTCACCCAAATCCAAACATAAATACAAATACAAACAACCTGAAATTACCGTAGACCGTGTTACAAACGAAAAACTAAACCATGATCGGGTTCCGGTATTTTCCGTTTCTTATCTGGTTTTATTTTACAAATTCATTTCTTTGTTTCTGGGTCTGATTTTCGTTCTTGATGGCCAAGATTGACACAGTTCACGATTGCTATGTTTAAAATATAATAAGTTGCACAACTTTTTGAAATTCTCTTTGCATATTTGACACAATAGCCTGAAAACTTTTACCATAATATATGTAATGATAAAACACTTTCCCGAACAGGTGAGCAGGTAGGGGTGATAAACTCTCCTGATCGAAAAAAAAAACCCACTCACCTCGGGTGACGGAGAGCGTAATTCTAGAGCACTGCCTACTGATTCATTATGATTTAATATCATTAACTATGGAATTCCTATTGAATTTTATACTTTGAAGTTTTTTTGAGTTCCAAACATATCATATGACTAAATGGAAATCATGGACTAGGAATATATCTTATCTAGAAAAGTACAATTTTAAAAAAAGAAAAATTCAAATAAAATGTTTTGGGTCGGGGCTATAATTTTGGGTCGGTTGGATAAGCGGAAACTCAACACATTTTATTTTAGGCCCCATATGGTATTCAAGATATCAGTGTTTGAGATATCGAAGTTCAACTGTATTGCAATATGGACAAATTATTTCATACAGATATTGTATTCAGACAATTAAATTACTTTCTATAAGTATTGTATCCAGACGTATTACTTTCTATACATATATAATTATCACTTTCTACTGATATGTATAAGGTCTGATCTGTACGATTATGATCATGCACCATGTATCTGAGGATACAGGATCGTGTCATCTCTTATCAATGAAGAACACTAACACTTGTACATCATACATAAAAAAGATTAATACACTGTTAATATGTTAGATTATACAGGTAACACATTTCTATGTACAGATACATGTATACAGATTAACATCAACAGATACAGGTATATGTATACAGACACACAGGGGCACCTGCTCGAGAGAAGAGTTTTCTCAATCAAATGAATTACCCTTAAAGCACTACAAAAGAAAATATTTAACTCATTGACTATGAGAAAAGACAGATGGCTACAGCCCTAGTGGAATACTGAAGTACTACAATAAAACAAAGGTTATAAATTGATCGAGATACATGAACTACTTCATGAAATATTAAATGTCCTGGTCCCAGGGACAAAACTAGTGTGTAACACGTACACATCAGTGATACACTGTTCAGTACAACTTGTCCATAAAAACTGAAAAATGATCATGATGATACATAAAGGTGTGACCATTTTTTCATTACATGAAAAGGGAATTGTACTTTGTACAGCAGGTTTGACTGTGACCACAATACTAAACAGTAAACATCTTTACTAAACTGTACACTTATTTAATACTATAAAACTGTACACTTATTTACTATACAGTAAACATCTTTAAATACTAAACAGTAAACATATCTAGTAAACAATAAACATATTTACCTGTAGTAAACAGTAAAAGTATTCAACAAGTTTAGCATATCATTTCGAGGTAACTCATATATATACATTGTATCCCAATACTGCAGACAATCACTAGCTGTAATGGTAATATGATACAAACAAAATGTTGATTATAATGTCATGGATACAATATGTGAACTTCCTGTTGCTGCATCTTCTTCCTCAATTTTTTTTCTGCTCGCCATAAACAATTCCTCATGTTACCATGTTTAATTTCCCCTCAAAACTATAATATTTACACAGGATGATTAGGATGATGAACAGCGACTTTCCTGTTTTTGTCTACTAGAAATCTGTATTGTAGTATTTAAAATTAATAACATGATTTTTAAGGCCCATCATGGGTCCGAATTCCAACCTTTTTCCCTCCACAAAATTGTCCCCCCCCCCCAATTTAGCTTGCATTTTAATAGGAAAGGAAAACACATTAGAAAAAACAAACAAACATTCAATGTGTAAGACTTAACAAAGAGCTATGGGAATGATGATTTTATCTGTAATACATGTACAATATGTTACAATTGCATCACTTTAAATTTCACTGTAGTAAAATGTGAATTCAGATTTTGAATATCGATATCAGGAACCACATCATCGGCCTATTTGTAGAACAATAATTCTTATCATCACCCAAAATACAATTCTCCTATAGCAAGATCTTGCTAAAATGCAATTATCCATCTCAAGTGAGAAAATAAACAGTACATGTACTTACGAAATACATGTACCAGGGTACATGTAGGTGTTAAATTGCTTTTCTTGAATATAAATCAATGTTCAGTAAGTGCCACAAACAGTGGACATGACGGGAATTACCTTGATAGAATTAATGACTTAAACGAGAAATTCTTTACTAACATTGCTGTGTATGTGAGTATTATATGCTGATTTCAGAAACACAATTTTACATTTATTGTAAGTACTTTTTCTTTTACATACATGTATTTGCAGCAGGAGTATCGAACATAGCACTTATTCTTAAAAAATCTTTTTCACGCAAAGTACAAATATGTAAATTTTTCAGTGTTTCCCTTGGTTGAACGAGATATGTTTTTCTCACTAGAGAGGGATAATCGCGTTTTAGTGAGCAGATTTCGCTATAGGGAAAGTATTCCTAACCTGCCAACCTTCAAAATGACACACTGCAAGGATATTTTTGGTAAAATGTTCACGTGTTGTGTACAGATAAGAGTACAACATTATACTTGGTGTATAATTATAGTCTTGATTTCTGTGGTCTTTCCTACATGTGTAGGTCTTCATTTACAAATTACATTTTACCAAGTGTTGTTGTTAATAGAGCGCTAGGTCTGAACTTACCTTTGGTGTCTTTAGCGACCTGCTTGTAGGTAGGAGCAAAGTTAATACAGTGTCCGCACCAGCTATTATATAACTCAACATTCCAAGCAAATTGTGATCCCAAAATCGTTCTAAAGAACGAGGAATTGTCTAGGATGATCACGTCATCAGTAGAGTTGTACAACAAAGACAAACATGGAGAAAACAGTCCGAGAAAGAGGTAAATCGAGAAATGATACATTGAGAGTGACATATCGCAGCCTTCATACTGCGACAGAACGGCTCAACATTATCCAAAAACGAGCAACATACTACCAGACTGTGAAAATACCGACAAGCGTCAAAACACCTGTTCGCTTTTTCTACCTCCGAGCTCAGGAGAGCGTAACAGCAAATTAGGTAAATCATACAATAAATGATTCGTTTGAATTTCAGGACATTTACTAAATTACTAGAACATTTCAAATGATTGCATTTTTAACAATATATTTTGTGTTTTTAAAATAGGTAATGAATCAGAATATACAAGTGGTAGCAATTTGGATGCAGTCTATCTATCTATTTTAAAAAGCTTTTCATTGTCTGCCAAATGATCATTTTAATAAACTTTGTTACCTTTCTAAAAATAGATTAAGCAATATTTAATTTAAAAAAAAATTAAATTATAATTCTCAATCAAATTTCAATTCGAACACACCCTTGCACAACTCCCGGGGACTTTGCAAGGCCTCAAGACTAAGAGTCAAGAAGAGGGGTTTGATAGTTTGCGGCAGAAGAATATATGGAAACATCATACATAACAAGGATAATTTTAATTGATTTTTTGGGGTGGGGGGTCCAATATATGCAAGCATCCTCACGAACGATAAGCTAGCTTAATTGTTCAGACGGCGAAGTTTGTTTTATGCAGACCTGTATCTATCTATTATCAAGTTCATCTGTTCTAAATCTGACATTTTAGTCTTTTATCAATATGATAATAAATTTAGACCCAACTTGAGTACTGTAGGCCTACTTGTACCGGTATTCCCTGATGCTAGGTGTTCAGTTGTGATAAGCGAGATATGTACAAAATCATTTGAACGTAGTCCTCTCGGATAGACAATACGTGGGAGCATGTCAACGCGACACACTATGTTACAATATTTCACAATAAATCATTAGCTGCATTTTGATTCTGTCCGAATTCTATGAAGTAGGTTTTTTTTCTGCTTCGCGCACTTTAGTTCCGCATGCGCACTTCATTGCCTCAGGATCATGGCGATTATTTGGACACCCCATTCAGGACACGTCCATAATAAAACCAATCAACTTATCCATGGTAGCTGTTACAGGGTGCCAGAGATCGATTAGGAATAAAAGCACGTGACTTTCTCCTAATCAAGAAGACCTTGGTCACAAAGGCTTGTCTAGAAAAAAATCAAAACACCCCCTAGTAAAAAAAATTTTCTAGGGGGTGTTTTGATTTTTTTTCTACACAAGCCCCTGTGCCTTGGTGTTATAGGAGCGATCATTATCAGTGCTACTATCAATAACATAGCAGGTTTCACCAAATCAACACGTGTATTTTGTTACGTCTCTAAAACATTGGAAAAAGGGTTCCTTTTCAGAGAAGCTCTCATATCTCGAGGAATTATCAATATAAATTGGCGAAGTAAACAATGTGTTAAACGTAATCATAGTCCCATAAAACATACTTCTATATACACAATCGAGTGTAGGGCAACACGGACCTCCGACAAAAGCAAAGGCAGGATCAGGTGCCATGGAGGAGTAAGCATCCTCTGCTGACCGGTCACACCCGCCGTGAGCCCGTAGTCGAAACAAAGTAAACGGGGTTACCCGTACAAAACATATGATTCCCAGATACTACCCTGGCACGTAATGGCATTAATGCATCTGTAGAAGACTTTATGGAAGCATCCTGCAGTTGCCCCAGGCGTGAACGAGAACTACCTCAACTGCCGAGCAAGTTACCCCCAGGGTTGCAGGCTACTGAGGAGCATGTAGATGCACTGAAGGAGTGGCTTCTCGACTATTATGGATCTGCCGTGTTCAATGTGTATGAACACCATGCAACCACTCCCACTTATGAAATGCGAGCCTCTTCAACTTTATATAGACCCAAATGCCACACCTGTGGCTGTCCATAAGCCAGCCCTATTCCCAGTTCTCTGGCAGGCAAAGGTTTTGCCGACCTAGAGAGAGATGTTCGCATTGGTGTTTTGGAAAAAGTCAGTCCCAATACGCTCACAGCATGGTGCTCAAGAATGGTTGTCACTGGCAAAGCTGATGGTACCCCAAGAAGGACTGTAGACTTGCAACCACAAAACATGTTCCGTCCGCCAAACTCACCATGTTCCTAGTCCTTTTCTCCTTGCAGACCGTGTCCCACAAGTACGGTAACAGATTTGCTTGGAATGGATACCATTCGTAACCGATAAACGCGAAGAAGACACATTTCACAACATTTATCACCCCATGGGGATGTTACAGGTACAAGGTGGCTTCACAGGGAGTTTTGGCCAGTGGTGATGCGTACACACAGCGTTTTGATGCCATTATTAATTGCTGACTTCTGTAATAAGGTTAACTGCGTAGACGACACATGTATTTGGGCAAGTTCCATTGAAGCTGCATTTTCTAGGCTTGCGAATGGTTTGATCTTTATGTACGCAATGGCATAACATTAAATCTCCCAAAATTTCAATTTGCCCAGGAAGTTGTTGACTTTGCAAGGCATACAATCATTCCAACTAACATACGACACAGCGCCAAATTTCTTGATGTTATCATAAACTTCCCCACTCCTATATATATTGACATTGGTTTGGACTTATAAATCAAGGTGCATATGCATTTGCCATGGCACAACAAAAGAAGCCTTTTTTGCGCACTTCTGATACCATCAACAGTCTTTGTTTGAACAGATGAATTGAATATGGTCTTCCACTTGTCAAACGGCATTATCATAGAGGAAATAAAAGAAGGTGTACGGTTATTCGACCCTGATCGACCAACCTGTCTCGCCACTGATTGGTATGTTGATGGTGTTGGGTTCTTTATTATGCAAAAGTATTGCCAATACGTGTCCGAGACTCCTGCATGTTGTAATGACGGATGGAAACTATGCTTAGTTGGAAGCAGATTTACACACCCAGCTGAAAGTCAGTATGCCCCTATCAAAGGCAGTGGTGTATGCTCTTCCACAAACATGCTTTTATGTACTGGGATGTCGTTAAGGACCTTTCTTTTGCTACAGACCACAAACCGCTGCTTCTACAGATAGTGAATGATAGATCACTTACTGACATCGATGACAGACGACTACTCAACCTTAAAGAGAAAACTCTCGGATACAGGTTCATGATCATAGTCATCATACATGTGCTTGATAGAAAAAAAAACCAACTTGGGTCCCGATGCAGCATCCAGACACCTTTCCAGCCAACCCAATCGACTCTCACTACCAGGAGAACCACTAGAGCTTGATCATCTCAACACAACGGTATCTCGTCATGTCACACTGGCAAGCTCATATCAGTTATATAGCGAAGGATACTTCCACTGCTGCTGTGTCAACTGATACCCTGAAATCTGTTAGCGAAGTGGTGACATGGTTTGCAAAGCAACAAATTCTGATGCAACACTTCTTAGCCTTATGTATCATTTGGATACGGTGTTACCAGAGGACATCGTTTTGCAGCTAGCCTTGGTGTTTTGGATGGTGTAGTTCTCTTGGGCCAACGGATTATCATACCATCTGTTCTTCGCACACCAATCCCCAGTTCACTTCACGCAGGCCACCAAGGCATCAGCGCAATGCATGCAAGAGCTTTGGACTCTGTATATTGGCCTAACATCACTGTTGACATTGCTAAAGTGAGAGACCAGTGTGCACATCGCCATCAGATGGCCAATTCTAACCCGATGCAGCCTCTATCTGACATTACACCTCCAGACTACCCCTTCTAAATAATAAGTAGTGACTATTTCACTTTCAATGGCAGAACTTATGTTGTTATCGTGGATAGGTATTCAAACTGGCCTATGGTACACAAGTCAGAATCTTGGGCAGAGGGCATAGTTAAACGCTTACGTGAAACATTTATGACATTTGGCATCCCAAAAGAGCTCACTTAAGACGGCGGCCCCCAGTTCACAGTAGGGAAGACACAGGATCAATTCTTGAAAGCCTGCGGAATTCGGCATAGAATTTCATCTGTTGATAACCCACATGCAAACTGTAGGGCGGAACTGACTGTGAAGACAGTAAAACGTATCCTCAAGGACAACATATCTGCTACAAGTCCTCTATCTGGATGTGGATAACTTCCAGTGGGTATTGCTGATGTATCATAACTCAATAGACCCAGAGACTAAATCTTCCCCAGCATTAAATATTTTTGGATGCCCTATCCGCGACGCCGTTCCAATTCTGATGGGTAGATACATGTACTCCCCCACGAAACATGGACAGAATTACTGTCGCATCGTGAAATGGCACTTGCTCGACGACACTCGAGGGGACACGGAAATGGAATGAACTCATTCGAAGTTTGCCACCGTTGAAAGTATGAGATCATGTTGACCTACAGAATTTATAGTAGTCAATCATCCCAGGAGATGGGAACGTACTGGGGTTGTTATTGAGGTCCGCCAATACCACCAGTATGTCGTCCGTNGAGGTCCGCCAATACCACCAGTATGTCGTCCATGTTGATGGTACAGGCCGTGTCACAATTCGTAACCGCCAACACCTTAGGAAGTTCACTCCCTTCCATAACCTTCAGACAAGAGACACCTATGTAGCATCAACTCCGATTGTAAAACATCCTCAGAGTGTGACTCACAAACATTCTCCGTCTAAGACAGCAGTGCCAGAGTTGACACAGCATTCATCTCCATCACCACGCACACCACAGTCACCATGCGTGCCACGTCACAGCCCAGTTTAGGGCAACCAGCAACGAGAGTATGTACTCCGCAAAATGTCCTACCAACAGCTCCAACACCCGCACGTCTTATAACGCCGAGTCAACCGACCACACTCCTCAACCCAATGTGTCAACTTTGGACCAGGATTCAAACACCCCTGCCAGGGATGAATCACCAGTGGCGCGAGTACCACACGTGTGCTCTGGCTCACCTTCGGCCCCACAACACGACTGGGGCAAAGGAACTTAGATCACCCCAAAGACCTACCGGTAATCGCCGTAACGGCGCATGGATTGTTAGAGATCGTGAGGATAATAAGAGTTTGTTGTGTATAGACAGTGCTTGTTCTAGAGCCGATTGAACAATATAATGACAATAACAATGATTTCAGTAATTTTTCTGTTGTATATGTATGCTTTGTGTTTTTACTGTGTTATAGTATTACAGGCACCATTTGAGCTAATGTGGTATTGTGGGTAAAGTTTGGAAGTCTTTTTTTAGTTTTATGCATACCCATAAACTTGTTCATAGGGAGAAGATAGCCAATCACTATACTCTACTCATTATTTCTGGTCAATCATCCTTTTTCCATACTCCTCCATATTGTAACATGTATAGGGTTTATCAACACGGGAAAACTTTCCTGATTATTTTGTTATTTATTTGCTATGACATGCTGTCATTATACATGTGTAATGTCGTTGTGATGAAAAAGAATTTCATCCTTTAGATCAAAAAAGAAGAGGAAAATATAGATGTTTATTTGACAATGACTCCCAGACTACGAATAGTTTCTGTTATATCCTCATGTAGAATCATTACCAGTTTTTGGTGATTACTGATGTTGTATGGTGTTCAGGGCTGTAACAATGAGGATCCTTTATCCATCTTTATTGTAATACCCAAAATATCAGAGGAATTTATTCTTAAGTAACATGTACAGGATGATCTGTCATTCTGGCGACAGTTCATTCAGAATGATAAAATATGTGTGAGGGTAACCATGTTGTATAAGCTTATCCATCAGAACCCAGCCATGATCAATTCAAATTTCACTGCATATAATTGATTATGTGAACTCTATACCCATTCAAAAATATTTCACTTATATAGAGAGATATAACGAGCTTCAGACACAGCGTCTCATTTAAGCTTTAAAACTTTATTAGTTAGCGCTGAAGGTCACACAGCCATATGGAACGCCAAATTAACGTAAACTCAAATTATTGAAGAAATTCTTAATCGAACCATTTGATGGGAAAAACTGCAGATGTGGCACGATAAAGATCC